>CBVK0100035565.1:0-28980 GCA_900067695.1 Picea abies | reverse complement strand
TTTAAACCATGTGAAAACCAACCTTAAGAAGAAATTTGAAATGACAAACTTAGGCATTTTGCACTATTTCCTTGGCCTCCAAGTTTTTCAAACCAATGAAGGGATTTTTCTTTCCCAATCTAAGTATGCCTATGACCTTCTTCATCACTTTCACATGGATGATTGTAAACCATCCCCTTCTCCATTCTAGTCTAGAGTCAAGATTGTTTCCACCTATACTTCTCTCGAAGTTGATGCCACCTTGTACCATCAATTAGTTGGTAGCCTCTTATACTTGACTCATACCAGTCCTGATATTTCCTTTATTTTTGGTCTTGTTGCATGGTATATGAAAACACCCCATGAAAACCATTGGAAATCAACTAAAAGGATACTTTGATATGTCTATGGTACAATTCAATTTGGGATACATTACAGTTCAGAGGGGACTCCTTTATTGGTTGGTTTCACTTATATAGATTGGGTCGATGACCCTGATGATCAAAAGTCTACTACAGGTTATGTTTTTGGCCTTGGTTTAGGACCTGTCACTTGGGCCTGTAAGAAACAACATGCTATTGCACTTTCTTCAGCAGAAGCAGAGCACTGAGAAGCAGTAAATACAAGTCAGGAAGCCTTATGGATTCGACATATATTTTAGAGTTTGGATTCCAGCAGTAGCATCCAACCAGCCTTTGGTGTGAAAATCAGATTGCCATCAAGCTTGCCAAAGACCCAGTTCAACATTAGTGCAGAAAACACATTGAGCTACACATGAACTTCATCAGAAAGCTCATTCCTGATCAAGTTATTGAAGTTCTCTTTTTCCCTACAAAATATCAAGTTTCAAACATTTTCACAACATCTCTTACAAAAGTGAAGTTTTCCAAACTTCAATCTATGTTAGGATTTCAAGAAGTTGCCATCAAGGGGGGATATGCTCTAATGCCTCTTTACTTCTCCTATTGTTTCACTATTGTAAATCCTTCAATCATATCCCAAGTTTTTCTTAAGGGGGGATGTTAGGATATTTAGACACTTAGGAGTTAGTTAAGATATACTTGGTCTAATATGTTGTTAGGTAAAAGTGTGTTTCTTTAGTATGCATTACTATGCATTTGCATTTAGGAAATTCGACGTTCATGATATGTTCTTGACATAAAGAGATCTGACGGTTCATATTCTCCTCGATCTTAACATCCACTGATTTGTGGCTTAACACCTTATTGGTCCATGATCTCTATTTAAAGAGCATGGAGGGTCATTTTCCGATAATCAATTGTGAGAAACTCTCTTTTAAAATTTCTCTTTAATATTTTTCTTTTGCGTTAATAAACTGCTCCAAGTGGTCACGTTGGTTGGGGCCATGGATGTTTACCCGTAGGGGTTTTACCACTTCTAAACATCAGTGTGTTGATCTTTGATTTGGTTTTGTGAGTGGTTACTAAAGGTGTTCATCCTCTTTTGGAATACATGTGTTGTTGAACACTAACCATGTTCATATCTTTACATTTGGGGGTTTTGACCCCAAAACCTCATGCCCCTTTTTAAGTTTAACTCACATTGTTTCAAGGACCTTGAGTTTAGAGCATTGGTTCAGAATGAATAAAGGAACTATGATATTCATTTGGAGGACTCATTGATTTACCAATTCAGTGACAATTTGAGGATAATCAAGAGGAAAACTATAGAATGGGAAAATGCCAAATTCAAGGACTCACAAGCGCATATTTGGATTTTGGAAGAAGGTATAGAAAATATCTTCAATTCTAATAGAAGTGGTAATTTTAATGACACAAAGTTGAAGAATTTGTTATCCCTCAAGATGTTCTGGTTTGTCAATGGAATGATGTCGAGTCACCCCAAGGGATAAGACTCAAGGTGAGCCTTAAGTCCATGCTTGGAATAAGGAAAATTGTGCAAAATTGGGTAATTTTTTCTCTCTCTCTTTTAAAACTCTTGACACTCAAACAATATCAGTTCATATATTAAAAACTCTCATCTTCAAGAGGCATATGTCTACATGTATTTCAAACAATTTATATTTAAAGGTGAGTGAAGTGATGAATTAGAATATAAACAAGATAAGCATATAAGGCATTGAGGACAATGAATCTTATAGATTATTATTGAAATCTAGTAACATGTTGAGAAATTAAGAATTCAACAATTCCAACACATATAACAGATCAATAAAACATGCTTCAAACAATTACACATCTTCAGACATTCAAATACATGGAGGTAATTGTTAATTGGTCTGAATGGCATGTCAAGCAGGTAAGGGAGAACGCCCGATGGTAGGTCCCAATTAGACCTACTCTTGTTTCGGGTGGTGTTTCCAATGAGTATCTCGGCCTCATTTCTGCTTAGAATTAAAAGAAGAAAAAATGGGAAAGACAACGAAATTCACCAAAAAAATTCTAAATAATACTAAGGCTAATAGAACTGTAATCAAACAAATTTAATCTAACTAATTATAACCTATCCTGGGAGAAAAACTAAAAGAATGAGTACTACGAAAGATAACACCATCAGAACCATAAATAGTTCAAGTATTCTAGCAATAAATGAAAATAAAAATGCTACAGATACATAGACAAATGGTTGTACCATACATCCATAACATCATTTATGTACCCACAAGGAAACATGTGAAAGAATAAGAAAACAGAACAAAGTACAAAAATAGTTCATACAACAAAATCATATCTACTCAGCTAGAAGATAAATGCATAAAGAATAGTCTCCAATACATCCATCAACATCACAGATTTCCTAAATGCCTCTTTATCTTTATTACTCAGAAGTAATAGTACCATATTTTGTTAAAAATGGAAAAGGTCCTTCCTCTATCCTATGAGTTCTCTTTTATAAGACAAGAGAGAGACTCCTCCATTCTCATGACTCTTCGTTTCATTTCCTTCTGTTTCTTTTCTAAAGTTTATAAAATGAACATGTGATCATTACAAACAGAACTTGAAAAGAATCATGAGTGATCACTTGCTCCCTAAGGCAGTTCACAAATGATATTCGTTAAAAAAACAATCATTGACTATGTCCATTGGCATTATCTTATGTTCCAAGAAATTTTTAGTCATTTCTGGATTCTTCCTACTGATTAAGATCTTTCTGGATTCTTCTCCTCTATCTCAGATTTCCATTGAGCTATTGTTGGCTCGATTTCATTTCCTGTATATTGAGATATGATTGTTTAAAGTCCGCATAGCCGATTCTTCACTTAAACTTGAGTTTCATCTGTGTTTTGCATTTTCAGGAAATTTCCACTCAACATCTCACAATATTTGTTATTTAAATTCCCAGGTTATTTGTTATTTAATTTAAATTCCCAGGTTATTTGTTATTTAATTTAAATATAATATATATTCCCCAGGAATATATATTGTATTTAAATTCCCAGGTTCCATCGGTCAGGGTTCTACACCTAGGGGCCAAAATTTAGAAAAAGGCATATAGGTTAGTATTTGAAAAAATAAGCATCGTGGAGAGGAGCGGGGTCAGATGGTGATCGAGGATGTGGTGATTCATCTGCGATGAAGCGAAAGTGACAAAAGAGAAAGGATGACACTTCATGCGACTATTTAATGTCGCAAGTAGTGACAAGTAGAAACAAAACATCGACTCCAACCAAGAATGCACCACAGATTAATCCAACCAATATACACATCTCAAAGTGCATATATGCTCAGATCACAAGGAGAGGGAGCACAACCAAGTCCAGGAAAAGGTCCTTATTCCAGACACTATGGATGAATGAAACAAATAACTAACAAGCATCAGTCGACAACTCGACAATGAATCAAAATCAAGAGTAGGAATGGGATTTTGGCATGAGTTTTGGTGAGAGGTAAGACCAAGAGAGGACATGATATAAGCCAATCTGAAGAGGTTCAAGGACAGGATTGTGGGAAAGGTGGGTTTGGAAGTCTTGGGGGCTTTGGAACTTGAGACAACTACAAACCAAGGTAATCCACTTCCTGACAAGGAGAATCCTGGAAAGAATCAAGGTCAAGGTTGTGGACAAGGATCAAGATATTCCCCCATAAGCCTCTCAAGGTTGGAGTGGTTATGCGAACAAAGTTCCCCTACACACTTACTCCTACAAAATGGAACGAATGATTTCAACCATGCAATCAAAAGGAGACTTTTCAATACAAGAAATAGTATATTCCCTACCTTTAATCCAATTTAGAAGAGAGTGTTAGGTTTATTCAACGATAACATGGTGGTTGTATATGCATGTCCTGAAAATGCATGTGCCTATTCAAAATTGAAAATTAAGATCCACATGAAACAGTATAAAAGTTGAAAACATGAAGCACAATCATGCTAGCAGGAAGATGTATAGTTTGATTTAGTCAATCAAGATACACACTATAACAAACCGTGCATCCACATCATATCACTAGTCATTCCAAAATCAACAAAAGGTCAGAAAATGGGACATAAATTCTGTCATAAAAATGTCAATGAAACATCATAGGTCAATAAGCATAATGAATACATTTGAAATCATAATACTGAAAGAAATAATCAACACCAATCAAAGACAATCATCTATCAAGAGAAAACCCCTAACTCCTCAATGTAGGTAAAGATATAACATTAGGCCCAAGAAGTAGAGGATTAGACAATAGGTTTGAAATTTTAGTAGGGGGGCATTTCCTTTCGCTTGTAAAAACAAAAGTAAAGGGGGTTGTTGCAACCACAAAAAATGGAGAAACACTAGAAGAACCAGTTATCTCTGTCAATATAATTCTAGGGCCTATACTTCAAATCTGAATTTTAAAGATAAGCTCAACAAACTGCATAAATTTTTCCAATAATCATGGGTACCACAATGAAACTAAAATTATAAAAGATGTAACCTGATATTTATAGTACATGTAATCTAACAAATCCTTTTCAAATATTCAAATAATGAGATAAATTCTTTATTGATTGCTCACTTGGTTCAACCATTGGTTTTCACTTTTATTAATAAGAAAACATCTACATAAGTGTGTTCCTCGTCTCTATTTTCCTGGCATTGCTTCGTTTCCCATAGCATCCATTGCCCAAACAAATTTTCCTTGGTACCATACAAGCATAGCTCCACTGCCAGCAGGCGTTCATAGCCTCGACAAGTTTACTTGTACTTCCCACACTATTGATAGTTCTTTCAACTTCTTTTTTATTTCAGAATATGCTCACCCTTATATATATATATATATATATATATATATATATATATATATATATGCACATAAGATGTGAAGGAAGGAGGGTGATACAAGAGTTTCTTTGATTTGTTGAGTAGATGTTTTGCATTTTAGTCTAATCCACAGGTTTCCCCAAAAACCATCATAGTATTGCCCATTTTTTTAATGTGAAGTGGATGGAGCTCGGAGAAAAGGTTGGATATACTCTTTCATATACTTATCATGGTATGCTCAACATGCACAAGTGTTCCACCATAACCATCGGTCCATACCTATAGCTGAGAACTTCACGAATGTTCATTCAGATAGAGCATCCCATGCATCTTATGATTTGTAAACAATTTCTTCAGTATGTGACCAGAATGGGACCAACCCCTTACTTAAATATAAAGAGTAATCTTGAAGGCATACTAAGAGTCAAATCAGCTCAGGGAAATACCATCATTCAAATCAAAAGATGGAAGGAATTCATAGAAGTAGAAGGAAAGACTAAAATCAAAAGTCAATTCATGGAAAAGAAAACTTGGCTAGAATAAATCTAAAGCTAGAATGTCAGTTATCCAGACAGAATGAAAAGTGGTTGAAAGATGAGAAGATAAAACAACAACGAGTAATAAATATGGTGGAAACAACAAAGTAAATGTTTTCAATGAAACCTCAAAGGGAAGCCAAGGGAAATAACCAATCAAAAAAATGTTAACCATTCAATATCAAGCCCCATGAAAAGATTCTCATATTTTCTGATCTGAAATGAAAACAAACCAGAGTATGAGAATTGATGATCTAGTGGAAAATATTTGCAACACAATTCTCCAATCCAATTTTCACATACAATTTTTCTTTCATTTAGTGGCAACAAAACAATCTTTTGAGAATCTAGATAAATGGGTTAATGTAGATTCTCAATAAAAACATATTTTCAAAAAGCAATTCCATGAAACATTCCACAAATCCATAATCTCTTAAGATTTCATGACATAAGCAATTCCTTTGTGTTAGTAACAGTTCTTGTCCTAGGCACAAGAGTATTCAGATCTGCAAGTTGCACGAGAAGCACCCAAGTGTAGCATGGAAAAGTCTCGTTTTAGGCTTCCAAGCAAGTACGTGGGTGAGATTATATTATCGATGGTCCAGATTCATCCCTAAGAGCAGATTGGTGGTCGACGGAAAATCGCGGTTAGCGAAGTTGCACCGAGATTAGCACGATGGATAGTGCATGTATTGCATGCAGGAAAGGATAGAAACCATCCATCCAAAGGACATGTGGCAGGATATCTAGTCACGTTGACTTTTCAGTAGTCGAGAGTTCGAAGGGTGAGGGTTCTATGTCGTTCTACATCTCGAAACCCTGAACCCCGAAGCGTCGAAAGCGCCCAAAGTCGGTCCCGCAATGTCACAGAGCAGTCTCAGTCGTCCATCCAAAGGGGACACCTGGTGCACGATTAGGCTCCTCTCCTTTTCGCCCATCGCAAATTCGAAGCGCAAGGAGCAGCTCCATCATATTCCTGAGGCGCAAGGTTCCAAGAGCATCCAGGACCTGGGGCCCACAACATCGTCGGGTAAGTTTAGAACCGTTAGATATGAGAGGGATGTGTGGCGCCCAATTAAGCCATCTCGGCATTTCGCTCATCGCGACTGTGATAAGCAAGGATTAGCTCCTTCCTATTCACGAACGTCGAAAGCGCCTTTGAGAGAAAACATAAGGTTACAGCCCGTGGTTTCTTGGGAAAGAAAAAGAGCTATACAAAAGGGGCCAAAGGCATCGAGTCTAGTCGTCGAAAGGATCATCGCGATCTCCGGGTGCCATCTGATCTGACCTCAATCCTGGTTTTTTCTTGGAGTAAATGAAGGTGACAGGGGGTGGTTGAAACCTCTCCTCATTCATTAAGTGTAAGGTATGGAGGGTCTGGCACGCTGTCTGCTCGAGAGGGTCCTGTGTACCAATTTTCTCCAAAGAAGCCATGCTGAGTCCTCGACTGGCCAGAGAGGTCTACACATGCTAACTCAGCACTTAATGGCTCAGCTACTCCCCTTACAGGCGCCATGCGTAGTTAAGGTGGCGTCTGATGAAGAATATCCATCCAAATTTGGCTGAAGGGACACCATGCCTTGGATGCCTGAGCACACCTCTGTTAGGTGAATTTTTTCTGAGTATATAGACTCAATCTTTGTATTTTGTAATCATCAATGGTTGAGCAAGGCTCCTAGTTGTAAAGCTTTAATGAAGCACTGTTATTCCTGGTTATGTGTAGACTTTTGAGACTTCTTGCCTTATGAATGTCAGTTTCTTTCACGTATTTGTTTACATTGTATTAGAGCAGCTCAGAATTGGAGGATCCAGTCGAGTTGTAACTGTTATAGGATGATGTAGGTTGGATCACTGTAACAGTTGCATTGACTCTAAATGGTCTTGTGATTTTCTCAACGCTGAATGACTTGGAATTGGAGGATCTAGTCAAGTCACCCCTTCAGTTACCTGAAACTCTGAACCAAGAGGATCTTGCATTTAGAGTTTTTCTTCTGCAAACTGCTGAAAGGCCTTTTGCCTGAGGTAGTTTTTCTCACTCCTCTCACCAAGTCTTCCACCTGCCCATTTTACAATCAACCCACTGACTGAAGTTAGATCAAGACCTCCTTTGTTCTTCATATACCAGACCCAGTCCCTGAGTTAAAGTGATATCTCCCCGAGTCTCTACCCATTCGATCACCCATTAAAAACTATCGTGACATAAAACTGATGGGCGTTGGGCTCTGCTCCTGCAAGCAATCCAGGAGTGACTTTTGATGCTAACACTTTGCAATTTTGAAAACACTGAATTTTCTAATAATAGACATTACGTTTCATATTTCACACCAGAGCGCCATTTTTCCTTTGCTATAAAAGACAATCATTAACCACATAGATATAAATAATTCAATCTGATAAGGCAAAGAGGAAAAATGACAGTTATGGAGGTCATCAAAATAGTCATTAAAATTACTCCAAACATCAACTAGATCATAAAACAATATGCAAATAAATGAATGAGACCATATTTATGACCAGTTGTTTAGTTGGTGATAAAATTGGTTGATAAAAAATGTCACAAAGGAATTTGAGCAGCCAAGTTTAGACTAACACTTCCATAAGTTGTTTTCATTTCAAGAGAAAAATCCTGCGTCATTGGTTGCATAAGTGTTATAGAATATTTCCCCTACAGACATGTGAAATATCCCTTGTATTATCAAACCCCTATTACCAAGATAGAAAAGTACAAATGGTTTCTATATTCTTTTCAGATCTAACTTAGCTAGTTAAATGAGGAGAAGATAAGTGTGACATACCTTATTATGGTGATTGTCCTTTGATGCTCCAAATATTGAACTTGATTCCCAATCTCCTTGATCTTGCAAAGAACAACAAAGGTACATTTTTTCAACTCTATATAATTAACTAAACAGATCTACCTATGAAGATTAAATGACAATAGACAAGTAGATGCAAAAGTACACATACTTGAAGGAAATAGGCCAAGTATATTAATTTGAGAACCAAAAGAAAATAATTTCATTATGATTTTGAAGATGCAGAAGCTCCTTTAGGTCCTCCTCATCCAACCCTTTGCATGAACAAAATAAGATCAAAATAATAATGTTATTATCGATTTTTTCCTTCCCCTTTCCAATGGAAATGTTTTCAATTTATAGGCATGAAAGGTACATCTACCATGAACAAATCAGGGGTATGGATGAGGATAGAGACCCTTCAGTTTTGAATCATATCCTAAGGTGAATCCCAAGCATGAGGGTCGAACATAACTAACCCAATCTGAGAGAGTTGGCCCTTAAATTGTTGTGGAGAATATCCCCCTTTTTCCTCAACAAGAATGGCGCTCCCTATAGTGAGAGACAGGGAACCATCCTAGGAATGGCTCTCCCATAACATGGTAGAGGGGGCACCACAAAACTCCCCCAGTATGGCCATGGGGGCACCACCCTTCATAAATGCTAAAAAATTAGTTGAATTTTCCAAGGAAAAGATGTGTATTGACTATCAATGATGGGGATTTTCTCTCTAACATGATTTTGAGGTTGTGACAAATGTTTCTAAGGTTTTGATTGAGTTGTGACACTTAATAAAAGTGTATGAAGCATTTTATGACACTTGCGATGGTTTATGTGTGACGCTTACAACACTTTCGACGCTCAGTATGTGACTTTTGCATCACATGCAACACTTGCGACACTTAAAACATGACGTTTGTGCCACATGCGACACTTGTGACACATTATATGCAAGTGTGGAATTTTGATGTGTAACAATACACCATTTTCGCAACCTGCATAACCAAAGAGAATGGTGTGATCAACTCTTAGACAATTTGGGAAGAAATTCTCCTCTTAAACAGTTGACTTATTGAAATTAAAATTAACTAAAAAGAAAAGTCAAGATCAGAATTAAACTAAGCCAAGAAAAAGCATGTTAGGCTATTGTAAACCTAGATTAAGTGGGTTGTCATAAAACTTATGCAAATTCCAATGCAGTCATTAAGTATTCCATTTGTTTTTCATTCAGTTAAATATCACAACCTTCTTCCTAAGATATGAGCACTATGTGCTTTCCCACAACATTCTCTTCAATATGAGAATTTAGCGTCATTGATTGTTATGAGATTTGAATCCATGGACACAACGCCTTGTTCTTGAAATCAGATTCAATCAAATTAATCAAACAATACCATAATAATTTAATCCCATCTATCTTCTAAAGTACTAATCCATCAGCAAACCTCAACCATAAAAATATGATTCAAAGATTATCAACATTGCACCCCAAGGTATGTGTTTCCTCTAATTATTGACGACAATGATGTGAAACATTACCATGATCATCTTCAACCTTGTGAGAGGCAAGAGGAAATCATTATGAAAATGAAGCAATTAAGATACTCTTAAAGAGTATAAATGATCTCATGCCACGACCTATATGGATTGACTTCCCCAACTCAAATGAAAGATACAATTAGAAATCAAAATGGAATGAGGTGATTAAGATCAGATTTCTAATAGGTGATAATATTAGCATGATGGGCATTCCCATAAAAGTGATAGCCTCATGATCTCAAGAGTGTTCCAAGTAGAGAAACCATAAAATCCACTTCCTCGAGCTTACACATGTCATAGAATAAGAGGAAAGTGAAATGAAAAAGAAGAGTGTATATCTTGTCTCTCCACTAGATAGGTTTTCCGTTCAAAGAATGAGACATATAATTTCGGAAAATAAAAAATTAACAAGCTCATGAGTACGAGGGATCAAATATAAGACATTTGAAACTAACCCAAACAATGCTCATCTTTTCTGATTATGAATAAATTGATTTTGGGTTCAGGAAATGATGAAGAGTGTGGGGCCCAATAGATTGATGAATTACATCCCACAAGGAATTCACATCTTGAAAATTATCACCATGGCTGAAATGAAAACAAATGTTGAAAACTTGAAATTTGTTATCTTATAAGTTGCATTGACATATTCCATTAAGATAGTTACAACTCTCAAGCATTTGAAAGGATATCGACATGATATAATTGTGTAATTATTAGCCTTGATAAAAATAGGATTTCTCAAGAATGTAACCATAATAAGTGACCCAAAATCAACAAACCCAAGGGGTGAAAAGATATCGTTCAAAAAACTATCAGGCCTATAATTCTCATAATTGATAGTAGTAGGATTGAATCTTTGGCCAACCAGTGAATTAGGGAATAAAATATTGATTCCAGAAAATTTCTGAAAAAGATATCAGCCAAAGACTTAAATTACCATGCTACCCAAAATGTCAAAAACATGATTCGAGACAGTCCGAAAGAATATCCCTTCCTATTTTGCATGAGATTAAACTTGGATTAAGAAAGTTGTAAGATAAAAGACATACTCATGCTTAAAAGACAAAGTGAACAGTGTATAAGACATGTGCAACCAATGCCCAAAAATTAAAATGAAAGGTGTTGTCGGAAAACAACTCAAAAGAAATAAAAATCAACAATGTTCATTATGCTAAGAAAAAGTCTATGCAAAAATTTGTGTTGGATGAAAGTGATCAAAGAAAAGATTCAATGTGATGGAAATTATTTGAACAACTCCAAATCCAAAATAATCATCCAAATAAATGTAAGGAATTGGAGTAGTTTAAATCTTAAATGGGTAGAATTAGTCATTCAAATTTTCATTAACTGTGTGTGGGACATCAAGCCCAAAGATCACAAGAATTTCAATTAAGAAAAAAATTCCATATCAGAATCATGTGGATATGAGTATGGGACATATATGAGTGTCCATTTTGATTACAAGAGGGAATGAATAGTATCCTTCATAAAATATCCCACTTGTGAGATAACCCAATGTTTCAAAAATATTTTACATGGTGATCATGCATAAAAATCAGTGATATGAAAATTGCCAAACACAAAAAAATTTGAGAGTGAGATGAAGTAAATTTTCCCAAGATCGGAATTAAATTGAAAAATCCAATCTAATGAAAATTATGGTGCAAGCCTTCTATTTCTTTCCAACTCTGTTGAGAATTCATTTACTAATCATCCAACAATAAAAGAAAGGGAAAAAGGAAAACCAATCAAAGCTCAAGTGTGCAAAGGAAAGATACTATCCTATTCTATGCTACTCTTATTCTACACTACAATGATTTAAAATGAGTTATGTAAATTCATAATGTCAATGTAGCCATCCATATAATCCTAAGCCTGCACAAGCATGTTCATCATAAAATATTAGAAACAAAACTTGGAATAAAAATAAAGTAAAAGTGGGAAGAATTAAAACATGATAAACTATATCCACTATATTAGAAATGTGACAATGAAAATTCATGGGAAATCTATCTAAGTAGGATCTCTCCAACCATACTTCAATCCTATCATGAGATATTGCATTACTATAATAGAATTGATGGAGGGAGTTCAATGGAAAGTAGCATATCACATGAGAAACATGAAATAATTTGTGTACAGTATGCTCAATAAGGGAATATTCATGCTAATAAAGTTGTTTATCCTTGAATAAAAACAAAAACAATTAGGGCCTAACATAACCATCAGTGTAGATCGAAGTGACTCATTGTACTATTATATTCTACGCTACTCTTATTCTGCACTACAATGATTTAAAATGAGCTATGTAAATTCATAATGTCAATGTAGCCATCCATATAATCCTAAGCCTGCACAAGCATGTTCATCATAAAATATTAGAAACATAACTTGGAATAAAAATGAAGTAAAAGTGGGAAGAATTAAAACATGATAAACGATATCCACTATATTAGAAATGTGACAATGACAATTCATGGGAAATCTATCTAAGTTGGATCTCTCCAACCATACTTCAATCCTATCATGAGATCTTGCATTACTATAATAGAATTGATGGAGGGAGTTCAATGGAAAGTAGCATATCACATGAGAATCATGAAATAATTTGTGTGAAGTGTGCTTAGTAAGGAAATATTCATGCTAATAAAGTTGTTTATCCTTGAAGAAAAACAAAAAAAATCAGGGCCTGACATAACCATCAGTGTAGGCCAAAGTGCCTCGTTGTCTTGGAAAGCCTCCCCGAACTCATACTTCAAGCAACCATCAACTTGAGAGATACTAGTGATATCAAATGATATGCATCAGCTATAACCAACCATGGTATGAGAGATATCTTAAAAACAATGGTGAGATCCACTAATATCAAGAATATCAAGTAAAGGGCTACTTGGACAAGAAAATTCTCTATTTATCAAAAATGAAGAAGAAAAAGAAGAAGGCGTCCCTTGATAAACATTTGCTACAAAATTCCCTTTATCCCATGAAAAGGGATGATAATGCATAGAATTAATAAGTTCATGGGAAGAGGCATTATCCTCTCTATATTCCATATGCACATCACCACCATCAGGTACTTCAAAATAAGTCAGCCCCTTTGAGTTTATTTGAATCGGATGGTGGGTGGTTTCCTACATAGTCAAACCATTAAAGAGATCAGGATACAAGTAATAATAAGTGGAAGAATTAAGATAATTAAAAGCCTCTCTAAAACAAGAAAAATATTCAGAAAGTGACTCCTTGAATGGTAGTTCTTCTTCTTTAAGCACATCGGTGACAGATTGTGAATCAATGGGCTCCACACTAGGAATGATTTCACAATCAACATGTGCTTCCTCAACATGAATTTCCTCTTGCAAACAAAAAGTGTAAAATTGTGATAAGAGAGGTATGTCTTGTATGTTTATTTACTCTCCTCGAGTGGAATGATTAGTGTGGTTGTTTCTCTCCTGCACAATATGAGAATCCGAAATATATTTCATAGCATACTCATGGTTAGAAGCGGGGAGAAAATCACAAGAATCCTCAAAACAAGAAGTCTCAATAAATAATCCATTAACAATAGGAAAACATTCTTGCTCTATGTCAATTATACAAAGAGAATTTATACCAGTGAGATAATCCAAATCAAAATGAACTAATTCCAAATTATCCATGGGTGAGGAAGAATTCATTTCATGAGTGTCTAGATCTTCTTTATTAACAAAATGATCAGTTTTCAAGTTTTTCTCCATATCTCCCTCTTCCATTTCTTGTGATGGAAAAGATGAGATAGGATAATGAGAACCTGACATAACCATCGGTGTGACCCAAAGTGTCCCATCATCAATAGGAAAACTCTCCTCTTTTTCATCTACAGAAAAATCTGAACTTGAATTTACAACACAAGAGGTCTATTTTTCATCACAGGGAAGAAAAGGAGGGACGGAGTGGTGAGAGGATACATATGCTTCTTCTGAAAATTAATTTTCTATATGATATATATCCCCTATAGTGAAGAAAGATCTAGACATATGGAGTCTAACTAAGTCATTAACATTTTCAACATTTTCATTTAAATCCAAATCAACATGTAAAGAAACTTTAAAGCATGATTTAGATTCTTCATTCGGTGGCTCATATGTTTCTTCGGTAAGGGGGACTAAACATGAAATCAAATCATTGTTAGAGGGTCTATCATCCAAATGACACTTTAGCAAAGATGAGTAAATTTGATAACAAAATATTGAAGGGATTCATCTTCGTTCTTCCTAATCTCTAGAATTTCTTCACACAATTTATCATAATGATAATTCTCAAAAGCACACAAAAATTCACACATAAATTGTTCTCATGTGTGAATAGAGACAAGCAGAAAAGTCTTGGAGCAGCCCTTGACCCGGCCTGCAAGAGTGAGAGTGAACAACCTACAAATGGCACTTCCATTAGTAATAATGTGAGAGATACAAAGTTTCCAAAAATGTAAAGCATGTCAGATGAAGAGGTTTCACCCTAGCCATCAAATTTAAGTTGTGACAAGAATTGTAAAATCTTTCTAGGAGGTTCGGGAAGTGCAGTACCAGAAAAAAACCTCCATAAAGGGATATGGGATGAATCCATTAGTAAATTTAAAACCATTCAATAAGAATGACTCCACATGATCAACTGGTCATCTGGACCTCCTTCTAGCATCATTTATGTTGATGAGTCTGAATGGTCTATCAAGCAGGTAAGGAAGAATGCCCAATGGCAGGTCCCCATTAGACCTACTCTCGTTTGGGGCGGTGTTTCCGACGAGTATATGGGCCTCATTGTTGCTCAAAATTAAAATAATAAAAAGGAGAAAGACAATGAACTGACCCCCAAAATTTATAAATAATCCTAATGCTAATCTAGCTATAATCAAACTAATATAATCTAACTAATTCTAACCTATCCCAGGAGAAAAACTAAAAGAATGAGTTCAACGAAAGATAACACCATCAGAATCAGAAATAGTTCAAGTATTCTAGTGATAAATGAAAATAAAAATGATACATATACATAGACAAATAGTTGTACCATACATCCATAACATCATTTATGTACCCACAAGGAAACATGTAACAACATAAGCAAACAGAACAAAGTGTAGAAATAGTTCATACAACAAAATCCTATATACTAAGCTAGCAGATAAATGCATAAATAATAGTCTCCAATACATCCATCAACATCACATATTTTTGAAATGCCTCATGCTCTTTATTACTCGGAAGTAATAGTTCCATCTTTTATTACAAAGGGAAAAGGTCCTTCCTTTATCCTATGAGTTCTCTATTATAAGACAAGAGAGAGACTTATCCATTCTCATGACTCTTCATTTCATTTTCCTTTCATTTCTTTTCTCATATTTCTAAAATGAACATGTGAGCATTACAAATAGAAGTTGAACAGACTCATGAGTGATCATTTTTTCCCTAAGGCAGTTTATAAATGATATTTGTTAAAATAAAATCCTTAACTTTACCCATTGGCGTTATCTTTTGTTCCTCAAATGTTTCTAGGAATTACTAGCTTATGTATACTTATTAAGATCTTTATGTCTTTTTCTCCTCTGTCTCATATTTCCATTGAGCTATTGATGGTAGTTTCTTGTAGCTTAAGATATGATTGTTTAAAGTTTGCATAGTCGATTCTTCACTTGAATTCGAGTTCCATATGTGTTTTGAATTTTTGGTAAATTTTCACTCACCATTTGCCAATATTTTTATCCTATATTGTTCTTCTCTTCGCCATATTTCTATCGAGCTATCCTAGGCTTGATTTCGTTACTCGTAGCTCCGGATATCACTGTTTGAATTTGGTATGAGCATTTCTGCCCCTAAATTCGTGGTCTAATGTTTTCCATGTTTTTCAATGTATTATGTCACTTGTATGGCCCGAAGAACTCTCCCATTGCATTCATCTATACGATACCTTTCCAACAAGGTATCACATAACTTATTTCGACACTTGTAGGAAAATTTATGAATGTTTACAAATCGTCACTCAGCAACCGTTGATTTGGCCTGTGGGTGAATCTAGACCATTGATCTTCAATCCTGCAAAAAGACATCCCACATGCATAAGAGAGTTCATCATTTAGAAATTTAAATGGTTCATCCCATATTGATAGTTTGAACAAGACCTGAGTGGGCATAGGACTTGAGGCTTGTTGTACAATTTTAGCCAATTTTCCCTTTTTTAAAATTAGGAAAATAATTTAAAATTAAAATAAAAACAAAAAAATAAAATTTGAAAATTGTTTACATTATTTACAAATTTTAAAAAAGAAATAATTACTCCTAAAAGAAAATCAAAATTAAACTAATCTAACTATCCTCGTTAATATAAAAATAAAAATTACCCAAATTACCCTACCCCCCCCGTTGGATTTAAACCTATAATCTCTTAGGAAGAAACACACATTTTTAACAATTTGTCCCATTCAACTTCGTTACTCATTTAACCTACAAAAAACTAGTTATCAATGAAAACTAAGAAAATGAAATTAATAAATAAATAAAATAAATAATAAAAATGAATAAATTAAAACAAAATACAAAATATATAAATAAAATTAAAGTTAAAAAAATAATAAAGAAAAATAAAATTATATATATATTCCCCCCAACCACCACATTGGACAAAGTCCATATCATATTTCCCAAGTCCCTCGTCATCGTCAGGATTTTATGCACACTCCGGCTCATATCTCACTCCAAACTCCCGACGACGATCATTTATCGTTGAAAACATCATTGCCATTTCACCGATGATAAGTTCATTGCCATTTCACTGACGATGAGTTCATTGTCATTTCATCAACTAGTGCACCTCACCCATTTCGCCGAAGATCAATGCACGGACTTTTTAAAACATCAAATATTAAAATAATATCAAAAAGGTGCACTTTCTCCGAGGCAAGTATCGAAATAAAATTTAAAAGGCAATTGAATGTGTATGGTCGTCTGGTCATCGGGGAATGGAGGTAAAAGAGTGTGGTAAGATTGAGTAAAATCGTAGACGATCTAACTTAACTCCCACTCCCGAGTAAATAAAACATTAAACCAACCCCTCCTTTGCATAGTTTTCCACAAAAAAGAATATTTAAATAACTTTCATAGTTGGGATATGATATTGTCTTCGGCAAATGGTGGCAGGTGAGTGTGGTAAGTTTAGTAAAATCGTCGACGAGCTAGGGTTCCCATGTCTAAATAAACATTAGACTTATCACCCCCTCGTTTGCACATTTTTCCATTATTGTTTAATTAATATTCCCATAAAACATTAAAATTATATTATAATATAATATAATTTTGTTGTACATACCAATGCATTTTGGGAATAAGGTTTGAAATACAAGTTAATATAATTTCCAAAAATCCCTATAAAATAGGAAATACCTAGAATATAGGAAATCCCTCGAAAATAGGACCTAGGTTAGTATGTGAAGTTTTCTTGTGGAGAAAAAAAAAGGAAAAATTTACCCCATGTAAAATATTTTACGTGAATCAATTATCCCTTGAGTAAAAGTAATTACTTGAAGTAAATCTAAGGGAAAATCACGAGGAAAATAAATATAAATAATTTACAAAAATAAATAAAATAATATACATGAAGATTTACAAAAATAACAAAATTAAATTAAATTAAATTAAAATTAAATGTAAATTAAGAAAATTAGGACCAAACTTACGTAAGGTGAGGTTCCATGCTCCTAGGTTTCATCAATCAGGGTTCTGCACCTAGGGGCCAAAATTTAGAAAAAGGCATATAGGGTAGTATTTGAAAAACCAGGCATCGTGGAGAGGAGCGGGGTTAGATGGTGGTCGAGGATGTGGTGATTCAACTACAATGAAGGGAAAGCGACGAAGGAGAGAGGACAATGCTTCATGCGACAATTTAACTTCGCAAGTAGCGACATGTAGAAAGAAAACATTGATTCCAACCAAGTGCACACCACATGTTGGCACAAGGGAAGACCTAGGGTTCAACGCTCAAGAGAGCACCAACAAAACCCTAACTTTCGGCCCTTTCAGAAACTCCTGCGAAGCAGATGAAGTATCACCCAAGGTAGAGGCAGGGGTGGTTTCAGGACTAAAGTGTCTGAAACCTTAGTTGGGACACAATCTGTGATTATATATATTACAAGGCACTTATCGTAGATCATTCAACTATATTTAACCCTTATGGTACTTCGCAGATGGCACAGAGCATCAAAGTGAATACTTAGACTAAAGATGATTCAGTACTTAGCCACAAAACATAGATTAGATTCAACAGATCAAGCACTAAACATCTTATATATCATATCTAACATTCATTCTTATATCATAAGCATAGAGAATAACTAGATCTACTTAATCACAACGAGCACTTAGCCAAAATGAAACAACACTTAGGTCAAAGCATAGAGCACATTACACAGAGTTACCATGGTTCACCCCCACCCTGGGGCTACGTCCACAAAGTCTTCTTCTTTATATTATCTCGGTCAAGCAATTACAACACAGAGCTTCAATGACCCTTACTTCGCACATGACAAAATATCTGCACAACTCACTAAATCCTTCTTCCTTGCACTCAGCACAAAACCACAACAACTTGCACTTAGCCTTCTGATTCCTTACAATCATGCACAGAGCACTTGCGATACACATCCGATCACACAGATCCAGCTACTAGCACTAAGCCTTTAGCTATACATTTGCACTAAGTTGTCCCCCCTACTTACATTGCCTAAGTATCTATTTATAGATTACAAAATGGGCCTAAACGTGGGTAAACCCTTGGGCCATATCCATTTCCCTTACATCAACCCAAAAACCCTAAAAGGTACCCAAAAATAGGTCTTGCTCGCATTGCGCTCCGTCTTTGGCAAGCTGTCGCAGTCCCAAAAAGGTCAAATATGACCAAGTATACTTTAAAACTTGGTCAAGGGCCAACAGGCCCCCAACACTCACCTGTGACTCATCCCGAGTCACTCAGGTCTATTCAATTCCGCCTCAAATGCCTCAAGATTGGCTCGAGTTGCTTCGACCTGCTACAGTGCGACAACCTCTTGCTCAGTAAGTTCATGGATCACTGTGTCATTAAGCGGTCCTTCCAGGTGTTGTTCTGCAGTGATGACAACTTGTTCGAGTTCAACTTCCTGGTTTTCAAGTTCAGTGAACAGTTGGCATGCCTTTTCTTGGATCGGCTGAAGTCGTTGGGAGACTTCCATCACTTTACTTTGCAGCGCATGTACCTGCTGCTGGGCTATGCCTTGTTTTTTGAACCTCTTCAGTCTTTCGATCGGGGTCAAAGTCTTTATTTGCGCCTGAAGTGTGTCTGCATGTTGCTTGGCTTCTTGGAGTTGTGCCTCCAATGTCTGCAATTCTGGAGTCTCTGCGAGGGTTTCATAAGTCTGGGTGCTTCTAGCACTCAATTTCTTGCATTCCAAGGAAAAGGTTTTTAATCGGCCAACTGTGCTTCGAGTAGTGGCCTCTCTTAGATCTCTAATTTCCTAAGGGGTCTCAGGCACGATGTGGAGCTCCAGATCCGTGATGCGTTGTTGGAGTTTCTTAATTACTTCCTCCAGTTGGGTCACCTGCTGTGGGAGATGGTCTTCCATATTCACCTCTATGACTGTCACTGAGTGCAATGCTTTGTGAATCCTTTCTTGGACTTCAAGTTTCTCTACTAGCAACTGTGCCTTTTCCTCATCCCACTTCGCTTTCAGGGAAATATTTTCCTGTTTTGCCTCCTTTTGTTGTTCTAGAAGTGTTGTCTGTGCTTGCATCAAAGCTTGGGTGGCTTGTGCTGTGTCTTCTTGAGCTCGTCGAAGGTGAGCTTTGACTTGATCAGTGATCTGGTGTAACTGTGTGGTCTCATCGCTTGTTCCTGATGTTTCTCTTATCGAGGGCGTTGTAGACACTGCTTGGTTGGACTGGAGTGCCTGTTGCACTTCTTTGAGTTCACCTTTGATTCGGTTGAAGAGCTCCTCCTGCTTTTCTTCTTGCTTTTCTGCGAGCTCGAGTGAAACGTCGTTCAGCATGGCAATTAAGAAGTCAAAATCATCCTAGGTAAGGGTAGTTTTAAGCATGGTCCAGGTAGCCTTAGCTTTCTTTCGGGAGGAGGGTTTTGGTGGTGTCATCTTTCTTTTCAGGGAGGGATCCTCCTCCTCTCTTGGTGGAGTCACTTTGCCTCTGGTTTTCTCCACTTCTATACCGCCTAGCTCATCACCATCACCTCCCTACGCAGGTGAGATTGAAGAAGTCTTCGTGGATGTGTGGACATCTTCAACTTCATCATCCTTCTTAGTCCTGCTTGGCCCAGGTGTATCTGGCATAGCTTCAGGGATTTCCTCGTCGGACATATCTACGGGTTCTATTGCAACTAGTAGGTCTGCTGACCATTCCTTGGTGATCTCCTCCAAGTCATCCCCTATCATCCTGTAGTAGGATTGGAGCTGTTGTTTATGTTCATCACCGCGCGCTGTAATGTAGATGAAGTGGTGATCTGCACTAAACTTCATCAAAGGTCTAAACCTATGAAGTGATTTTGGGGTGATCGTGGAGTAGACTGAATTGCAATTTTCAGTTGGTTGAAGTAGGTGTGGAAGACAACATTATATTGCCACATCTTGTTCATGTCACTGGAGTACCACAGCGTACAGAACTTTGTTGCTAGTGGTTTGAAAGGTTCGATCTCTGGGAAAGTGGCTCCCTCTGGAAGCTCCCAAGCGATGAAAGCGATGAGTATGAGTAGCCAACTAAAGTGGAACACATACCCTTGGTCTTGCGCTCCTCTGCAATCCAGCTCTAACTGGTTGATGAGATATTGCACCCAATTCATCTGTAGTCCCTCGGCGCACTTCCCTGCAAGGTCAACTATGAATCTAGTCACATGTGTTGGTCTATTATTATGAACTAATTTTCCCACGATCAACTAACATGCAAGGTGCACTACGCCACTCTAGATGGAGGCTACCTTGTAGCCTCATGTGCCCTCCTCTACATCGCCATAAGTTTCCTTTATTCATTATGCTAGTGCTCGATCAAAGGTCTTGCCTGGGTAAAATTCACGTGGGTCAGGGCCTTGCATGTTGAGTCCTGTGATCTTATTGATCAGAGTCAGATCCACAGTAATGCGGTGGTCCAACCATAAATATCCGTCGTGGTAGCAAGACAGCAGCAACCTAACACATGCGTTGACTTCCTGGTGTCTTCTGAAGTGAGGGATCTTCATTACGTTGAGCAGTGTGTCTTCTGAAGTGAGGGATCTTCATTACGTTGAGCAGTGTGGACTGCGCGAGGTTCTGGGTCCAGGACTATGAGAAAATCTTAGGATTATGGCCTTTGGTCTTAGTTAAGTATTTATGCGAAACCAACATGTTGTAGGTTTTGTGATCTCCAAGGTTAAAATCACTGAATTTTAGTGTTGCGAGCTTATCCTGGTCAGCACATACTGCGCGCACTCCTTTTGGAAGATACGCGGTGATCAAGTTGTACTCAAAGTCTTTGGGTACACTGTCGCGGTTAATCTTGTCACTCAAAGGTGGTATGTAAACCGACAAAATGTGCGGGATCAACTTGGCATTTACAATATCATCTATGTGCTTTGTTCTTGTCTCGATCGTGGTTCTGGAAGGTCTTGCACCACGAGCAGTGGAGGGAGAATCTTAGACTTCTCCTAACGACGATGCTTGCACACCTGCAGACATCCTTCTCTATGACATGACTCTCTCAGCCATTAGGTCAGTAAAAAATTCTTCAAATACTTTCACAACAACATTGAGCTCGTCCAACATACAAGCTTGGGTCCACTAGCTTAGGTGTGAAAATGGCATCTGAGATTACGATGAACAATAAGGAAACAAGGCAATGATCGTAGGGTGAATTAATCTCAAGGTTTGAGATCAAATTCTCACTTAGCAAAAAGTATTATAGGTGCATGGTGCGACAGACTAAGTAGGGAAACTTAGCAACGATCTTCTTCCAACGGATATGGGGCCTGCATTAACTCTATTCTATCCATTCTGGTGCTATTCAACGGTCTAGTGGGAACCCATAATTTATTTTCGACCCATTTGGGGTGAAAGTCGAATGGGTATATTGGTCCAACAACTATATTACTACGCCATGGCGAAGTGACAGAAGTCACTGTTCTGATATCTCGACAAAGATCAATTCTTGTGATGTTTCCTTCTGCAAAGTTCCTTCTGGAGTCGTCTGTAGATTTCTGATTTTGGACCTCTTCTTACTTAGCTTCCTATCCTTTTTCCTGGTGATCTTAGTCTCGGTCACCCTCTTTCCATTCTGAATATTATCTTCTCTTGACATAGTCACTTCGCGCTGCCTAGGATCTTTCCTCAGATCCAAGGGTAATATTCCTTCATCATATGGGTTAGATATTTTGGTATTTTGTGGTTCCTCTAACTCTCTTATAGCTTCGACATCCAGGTTCCTGGTGTTTAATAGTGGAGATTTGTTCTCTTGTTACTCCATCAAGTAGGCAATCCTTCTAGTCATAAATTCCATGAGTTCTTGCTTCTTCTGTTCTAGGGCTTCCTTTTCTTCTTTCCTATGGATCTGGTCTTTTTCAATCCAAATCTTTCCTAGCAAATCTGGAAATGGGGAACAATCCCCAATAAATCTAATGACTTTAAACTCTTCCTCTGTCAAATTTCCATGGGTATTCATAGCTATATGGGTAATTCTGCCACATAGGGTTACCATTTTGCCTTTAAATAATCCGATGGTTCCTAGTGAAGGGACCAGATCAGGCCTTCCTAGGGTTTCCCAAGTTCTTTTTGTCGTAATATTCATCGGTGTTCCCTCATCCAGGGCACAATCAATGTCGAAGTCTCCTATTCTTACTTCGATTTTCTCCTGTTCTTTGAAGATTTATGACAAACTGACATCCTTATGATCATCTAGGGTTTCTTTTATTTTCAATGACATGATCTCTAATTATTTCTGGGGTTCTTCCATAATTTTAGTCTCTTGATCTCCTTCAAAGTTTGCTTGTTCCATATTCATTTTTTCAAGTCTAACTACCACCAGCAAAACCCTAACTACCAGCCCTTTCGAAAACACCTGCGAAGCAGATAAAGTCTCACCCGAGGTAGAGGCAGGGGTGGTTTCAGGACTCAAGTGTCTGAAACCTTAGTTGGGACACCAATCTATGATTATATCTATTACAAGGCACTTAGCATAGATCATTCATCTATATTTAACCCTTATGGTACTTCGCAGATGGCACAGAGCATCACAGTGAATATTTGGACTAAATATGATTCAGTACTTAGCCACAAAACATAGATTAGATTCAATAGATCAAGCACTAAACATCTTATATATCATATCTAACATTCATTCTTATATCATAAGCACGAAGCATAACTAGATCTACTTAATCACAGGAAGCACTTAGCCAAAAGGAAACAACACTTAGGTCAAAGCACAGAGCACATTACACAGAGTTACTGTGGTTCACCCCCACCTTAGGGCTATGTCCACAAAGTCTTCTTCTTTATATTATCTCGATCAAGCAGTTACAACATAGAGCTTCAATGACCCTTACTTCGCACAGGACATAATATCTGTGCATCTCGCTAGATCCTTCTTCCTTGCACTCAGCACAAAACCACAACAACTTGCACTTAGCCTTCCGATTCCTTACAATCATGCACAAGGCACTTGCGATACACATCTGATCACACAGATCCAGCTACTAGCACTAAGCCTTTAGCTATACATTTGCTCTAAGTTGTCTCCCCTACTTACATTGCCTAAGTATCTATTTATAGATTACAAAATGGGCCTAAATGTGGGTAAACCCATGGGCCAACATCCCATTCCCTTTATATAAACCCAAAAACCCTAAAAGGTACCCAAAAATAGGTCTTTCTTGCTTTACATTGTGCTCCATCTTTGGCAAGCTGTCACAGTCCCAAAAAGGTCAAATATGACCAAGTATACTTCAAAACTTGGTCAAGGACCAACACCGCAAGTTAATCCAGTCAATATACACATCTCAAAGGGCATATATTCTCATATCGCAAGGATCAGGAGCACAAACATGTCCAAGAAAAGGTATTTATGTGATACACTATGGGTGAATGCGAAAAATAACTAACAAACATAAGGAGACATCTCAACAAGGACTCGCAATCAAGAGTAGGAATGGGATTTTGGAGTGACTTTTGGCAAGAGGTAATACCAAGAGAGGACCCAACATAAACCAATATGAAGAGGTTCAAGGACATGCTTGCAGGAAAGGCGGTTCTAACATCCTTGGGGATTTTGTACCTCAAGAAAAATGAAAACCAAGTTAGTCCACTTCCTGACGAGGAGAATCCTGGAAAGAATCAAGGTCAAGTTTGTGGAAAAGGATAAGAGATTCCCCGACATGCCTCTCAAGGTTAGAGTGGTCATGCGAATGAAGTGCCCCTGCACACTTGCTCCTGCAAAACAACAAGAATTATATCATCCATGTGATCAAAAGGAGACTTGTCAGTACAATAAACAATATATTCATTGCCTTTAATCCAATTTAGAAGAGTGCTAGGTTTATTCAGCAATAACATGGTGGTTGTAGATGCATGTCCTGAAACTCTATGTGCCTATTTGAAATCAAAGATTAATATCCACATGCGATAGTATAAAATTTGAAAACATGAAGCACAATCACGCTAGCAAGAAGATGCATAGTTTGAGTTATTCAATCAAAAGATGCAATAGAACAAACTGTGTAGCCACATCATATCACTAGGCACTTTGGAATCAACAAAAGGTCAGAAAATGACACATCAATTCCATCATACAGATGCCAATGAAAAATCATAGGTCAATAAGCATCATGAAGACATTTGAAATCATAAGATCGAAAGCAATAATCAACACCAATCAAAGACAATAATCCATCAATATAAAACCCTCAACTCCTTCAATTTAGGAAAAGAGATAACATTAGGCTCAAGTAGTAGAGGATTAGACAATAGGTTTAAAATTTTAGTAGGGGGGGCATTTCCTTTCGCTTGTAAAAGAAAAATTAAAGGGGAGTTGTTGCGGCCACAATAGTACCCTCTGCATATAATTTAAACATATGAACAAATGACAAGAAATGGTCATTTGTTAAGAGGAAAACAATTTTATGCTATGGCTATACACCATACAATTACACTGAATATGTTGCATAACATGTTGCTTGAGATTTTATTAATGGGGATCTGATACAAGAAGCCAGATAAGATGGGTTTATTTACAAGAACACATACACAAAAATAAAAATTATAGACTGAAACATAACGCAGGGGATGAATCTTGTGTTTCCTACTGCTTTTACTATATGTATGTTCTTGAGGCTTGTGATCAACAACTTTGGTTGTAATAGACTCTTAAATTCCCCAAAGTGTCGGCCCTAAGAATGATCTCATTATCTTTCTTTATATAAGCTTTCATTTGTGAGAAAACAATTCATTTAATCCAATATTTTGTTTTGAAATTGGATACATCTTATCGGTTTCTTGATACCACCTCTGGTTTTCCAACTCAGTTTACCTGGTAAAAATTGTTTTTACCACTAGATTTAACCTGTTGATGTCTTTGTGAGGAGTGTTCTCTTTTTCCAATTGAGCTTTTTTCTAGATTATTCTAAGTGACTCAATTGGACCCTTGACTATTGCATTGGACATGCTCAATCGTCGAACAATTGAGGTCCCTGGTTGGTCGGAGGTATGTTTAGCCATTTCCTCTCAGCCACCACTATTGCTCAACACAGAGAACCATTGAATAACTCTTTGAATCTTCTTCCTCAAGCTTCAACAGAGCATTGGTTGAGTGGTCGAGGTGCACCTTAGGGTATATTATTGGATGTCCCATTGTCCTCATATTTATATTAATGATACCAGAGAGGGACATTCTCTCCTTCATCGAATGCAGAACACACTCTCCAGACATCTATAGCCAGGATGACTGGTAGTTCTCTCCTGAGAGGAGAGACTGAGTAGTTGGGTCATCTTCTATTACACTTGACATCTAAGTAACTCACCTTTAGAAGCTAAATTACTCGCAGATTGACTCCTTTTGTTCCTTTTTCTTTCTCTTATAAGGGCTCGACATGTGCTTGTTGAGACAATTGATGGGATAAAGTGATTTTCTACATTTGGCATGATGTTATGAGATATGTGGCTTTCTCAAGTGTGCATGTGCAGGAAATGATTATTGTCCTCTATCAACTACAAGTAAAGTTATAATGATTAGCGAGGACACCCCAACGTGAGGTCAAATTTCATGTTTTATATTGTCTTATCCATCGATTGATTTAGCACTTAATATTGGTCCATGTCAGTGCTTAATATTGGTCCATGTCATCGCTTATGTGTATCTAGGGCAGTCTACGTGTGGTTAAATTCTATATGTCCACAGGAGTTCCCAGTGGGTCGCTTCTATAAAGGTGGAAATCTCATACTGTCTCAGATGAGTGCTATGTTGGCATGCCATGATGTCATTGATCCTTCCAAGTGTTCCAAGTGAATTGTTGAGTTGGCTCTAGGTGGTGTTGAGTGTGCATATGGGTGTGTGCTTAGTAATGGGAGGATAGGTAGTTCATTGAAACCAGAATACCATTGTCGCAAACCAATAATGGTGGTTTAACCTTCTGTGCTCTTGTCAGGTGATGCCATTCAATTTGTGATGCATGTCTCCCTAAACCACCATTGCACCATTATGCTTGTTATGTTTTGTGCACCTTTATGATGCGACATTCACCTCCCACCATATATTTTCCCCACTTCCAGCCATCGAATGATCGATCCCACATCTTTTCTAGTGCCTGGTTCTTAGGCTCCAGTCGCGTGATAAATATTTCATCCTGAAGAGCTTAAGTCTTTTTGGAGCGTGATAGGCCCTAATTTCCTTTTGATTAGTGATCGAGCGCTAAAATATTTTTTTTAGGCACCTAGGGTGTGATTTTCCCTATCATTATTTTTAATGTGCCTCACAATATGCTAGCATTAGTCCAGGGCTTTGGAAGATCATTTTTTGTCTCTATCCCATCCATTTTTGGCCTTATAACTTTCACCAAACTACATATTGGGGACATGATCAAATCTGGTACTAACATCGGCTTCAGCAGGGACAACATAACCCTGTGATCTGCTGAGAAATGTAGACCAAGTTCCTTCCTCTGTTGGGTTATGGAGTCTTCTTTGAAATGATAGGCCTCCCCTATACCTGGAAATTGGTTTGATATGTGAAATAAAAATGCTCAACGACTTACAATGTTAGAACCCTATTTACTTGCTTGTGTAATAAATGGTGAATGAAGTAAAATTAAAAATTCATAGACATGAATGGAAAAATATTTATTTATGTACGGGGTAAGAAAATTTTGTAGGATTCAATAGTGCAAGAAGTTCTTGAAGAACCTCCCATTTACATGAGCCGCAAACAACTCTCCATATAGTTGTGCATATTCATATGAATTTTTATGTTGAGTTGCAACAACCTGGAAGGTTGCAAGCCATAGATTGTCAAATTTTCCATGCTTCCCTTAATCTTCCCTTCTGGAATCCCACTTTAGGATCGAGTCTCCTATCATGAATATTATTTCTTTGGTCATGTTGTAAAAAAATTCTTTCATTCTTAATTAGTGAGACTGGGACTTTATCTGCACTTGTTCTCTTATCTTTTGAACTTCAATCAATTGGTCAATTCTTCTCTGCATATCATCTGATTTTTCCTCCTCATTTTGTAGTAGCTCCATCACAATAAGGATAAGTTGTATAGGGAAAATGGATTCTAATCCATACACTAGCTGAAAAGGAGAATTTCCTATAGACCTATTTATGCTTAATTTTTTTGCCTAAATTGCATATTTCAGGTGGGAATCCCATGCTTTTTTATTTTGGGACAACATTTTCTTGATAATATTGATGAGATTATTATTGGAGGACTCATCCAATCCATTTCCATGTGGATAACAAGAAGTAGAGTTCCCAAGGACTATGTTATAATTTTGACAAAATTGAATCAACTTAGCAAACCTGAAATATTGGTCGTTATCACTGATGATCTTTCTTGGGCATCCAAATCTGGCTAGAATGTTCTCCTCAAGGAATTTGATGATGATTGTGTTAATTTTTGTCCCTTGTGGGCATGGATTCTACCCACTTAGTGAAATAATATGTGGTTTTTAGAATCCACGTATGTTTCCCACTGGAATTTGGATTGATTTCACCAGTGAATTCCAATCCCCATTGTTGAAAATGTGTCTCTACTTTGATAGGTCTGAGTGGGAGGGGATACAAATTTTATTTTACTACAAACATTTGGCATTCTATACACACTCTAACCATGCAATTGACATCAAAAAACAATGAGGGACAATAATAATCATCCCTGAGGATCTTGTATGTAGTGGCTCTCTAAGCATGATGACCCCCTCATATTCCTTTGTGAAATTTAGTGACAACACCTTCAATTTATTCTTCAGTAAGGAAATTTAACAATATTCCTCATGGATCCTTCCAAAACATATTTTCCCCCAAAATGAAATACTTCATAGCCTTGAGTTAAATAGACCTAGCTTTAGCTTTGTCCCATGTGGATGGACAACTTAAGTTATGTAGGTAAAAAATTACATCCTTATACCAATCAGATTGAGAAAATTTAGGGTTTACCTTCAAAGATGGTTCTTATGTTTCATCTCTTTCAGGTTCTACTACCATGATGCTTGTTGACAAAAAAATTCATGTCTAGAGCCCTGCAATTAGATTCAGATAAGAGTTTGGAAAGTCCTTGTCCTTTTATCAATTTTGTGGGTTTGATATCTAAGTCATACTCCTGAAGTTTGGCAATCCATTTACCCCTTCTCCCTTTGCTATTAGGTTGTGTGGGGATGTATTTTATTGTGAGATCGGAAG
>CBVK0100035562.1:0-11857 GCA_900067695.1 Picea abies | reverse complement strand
GTTGGCTGGGAACTTCAGGTTGATTCTGCTTGCTTGGTTATGATGTGTTGGACATCTTCCAATCTGCCTTTGTTGCCTATGCTCACTAAGATCTCTCTTGTGGCTGCCACGAACTATCCCATGTCTGCTTGAAGGAGCCACGGACTGTCCCTTGTCTGAGTATGGGTGTCGTGGCCCTTCTTTGTGGCTGCCATAGTTTGTGTGAGGCTACAAGTGCCTCCCTTCTTTGTGGCTGCCAACGGATGCTTCCTTTCCCTTCGCTGCCATTTTTGTGACAGGGTTTTACATTTGTATTTTCAGATCTGCGTTTGTAGCCACTTGTATTTTCAGATCTGAGTTTGTATTTGCTTATGGAGCCACTTGTATTTCAGATCTGAGTTTGTATTTGCTTATGGAGCCATTTGTATTTTCAGATCTGAGTTTGTAGCCACTTGTATTTTCAGATCTGAGTTTGTATTTGCTCATGCAACCACTTGTATTTCAGATCTGAGTTTGTAGCCACTTGTATTTCCAGATCTGAGTTTGTATTTGCTTATGGAGCCATTTGTATTTTCAGATCTGAGTTTGTAGCCACTTGTATTTCCAAATCTGAGTTTGTGTTTGCTTAATGGAGGGTTTGACACTTGTATTCCAGATCTGAGGGTTCTCTTGTGATTGATTTCCTTGCTGTGCTATCACTGTTTATTGGAGGGTTTCCTATTGGGGTTATTTGCTATTATGACTTTGGTTTATTGTTGTTTCCATTGGGGTTTTTACTATCCATGGAAAAATTGTCCCACCGTTCTTTTGACAGAGAACAAACCCTAGAAGTTTGATCTGTGAACCTAAACTTCATCTGAGCACACTTACAGGGGCATACATCTATACATGTGACAAGTACACCTCTCATTTGACTCTGGAGGTAAGCTATAGTTTATTTTGTACTCAGAAATATTGTTTGTTTCAAATCTGTTTATGCTGATCTAGTTGATAGAAAAAATTTAAAAGTACATTGTTTTTCTATTTTCCCTATTTCTAACATTCTTCCCGAAGGGGCTAGAGTTCTCTTCCTTTCTTTGTGGACACCCTTCATTATGGACACATAGAGAGATCCACTTTCTTGGAGAATAACCTACCTAGGAGGAGCATTGTGCATCTTAGAGGCAAGAATCGGGCCCTAGATAGAATGGGGTATCTTGGATTCCTAGGTGGGGGCTTGGATTGACTCAAGGACACCTGGGCTGCAACAATAGTCTTGCAAGGACAGCTGACCCAATGGAGTACATAGCTTAGGAGGAGAGATTTAGTCCATCTGGGCTTGTGATGGAGAGGTGTGGGCACACATTGAGTAGCTACGCCATCCTGGAGCTTGTATTGTGTACGACATCACATTGGAGCATGACATGTGTAGCCTTGGAGTGGAGCACTTCACTTGTGTAGGCCTACCTACAAGAGCTTATTGTAGGTTGTTTGTAAGGGCTTGGGCCCACATTGTCTTGTTGGCCTCCCTTACCTCCTATATATATGGAGAAGAAGGAGAGAGTCATCATTCATCATCATCATCATACTCTTCTCTTTGTACTTGGCTTCTTGGAGTTATTTGCTATGGTTCATGAGGAAACCCTAGGAGAAGTTATACATGGGAGGATGACGTCTTTGTTGGAGATTGTTTTTGTGACTAAAGTTTTCTCTTGTGAAGAAGACATTGGAGATAACCATCATATAACTGGTGTTGTTCATTCTTATTCACTCTTGTGTGGAGATGAGACATAGAAAAGAAATTGACTAGTCTTCTCTCTCTCCCTCTCTTGGTCTTCATTTTTGCTCTCTCTCTCTCTCTCTCTCTCTCTCTCTCTCTCTCTCTTCATTTGCACGTGATCCCTCTATCTCTTTTGCAGTCAATAGGGTTTCATGGTCTTCTTGGAGCATCTTCAAGCATCTTGAAGTCTAGGGTTAGGATTTATCCTTTGGAGGTTTGAGATTATGATTTTGTGATAAAAACCTAGGGTATACCCAATGAAGAAAAGAGAAGAGGATGTCTTGCCTTGCCTTGGAGGACTTGTTGAAGTGATTCTTGCATGTTGGAGCTCCATTGTTGAGCTAGGGTTTTTCTTGGTTTTCCCTAGGTAGGGTTTTGAAGAGCTAGTGGTTTGTTCTAGCCTTGAGAGAAAGCTATGGTATGTAGTATGTACATAAACTTTATTTCGGGTATATTAATGATGTTTTCAACTATCCAAAACTTGTGCAATTTCCAGATTTGAGTTTCAGCCATCTATGTTCTTCTTGTATTGTTATTTACAGCAATATATGTCTGGATGATTTGACATAAGTAAAAGGACAATTTCATTGAGTGATTTAACATCATCATTGAAGAGTTTAAGGGTTGTTCTACTGCTATTAAATCTGCTGTTTTGCTGTTTTTATATCTGCTGTAAAAGGGAAATTTAAGATCTGGTTTATGTTTGATAAATTGCACTTAAGGGCTGAAACTTATCTAGAAGATTGGGTTGTTAGAGAGTGAAATATTGTATCTTTTCCACTGCTGTTTTATACATTCCTAAGGCTGAAATTCACAGGGTTAAGATCCAAGAAACCTATAGTGAAAGAGGTTGAAATTCGGAATTGCATTAAAGAGTGAATTTCGAGAAATTTCAACATTTTGGTCTCCTAGCCCCTCTTTTGTTTTGTTTGACATTTGAAGAACCCAGATTGGGTGGGTGCCTTGCCTTGGGATGAATGTCAAGGCAAAAGCACTTGTCTTGTGGAGGTAGTTGGGCATGAGGGGCTTTTGGATGCTTGGCATATGTGGCACAACTATGTTGGAAGAAAAGCACTTGACAATAGAGGAAGGGTGCTATACCCTAGAGGCATGGTAACCACTTGACACACAATTTGGGAGGAGTGCTTATCATAAGTACACCTTTGCTTGGAGGGCACACCTCCTTAAGGTTGAGATGACCCGAGTGTTGACACGTGGACACCCTAGTTAGAGGAGAACTCTATTTGGAGCCTTTGCTTTGTAGACAGAGATTACATTGCTTGTAGACTTAGCTTAGACTGCTTGTAGAATTAGTCTAAATTTATTGTTGGCCTCCCTCATCTTAGTCTATAAAAGGAAGAAGAGTGTCCTTGATTACATGAGGCTTAGAGTCATTAGAGATTAATACTTAGTGTGATGCTAGGTATTGGAGGATCTTGTAGCAAGAACTGTTGTAATCTCCTTGAGTAGCTAGTGAGATGCAAGTGGGAGATCTTGGGGTAAATCAGTTGGTGTGATGTTGGCTTATTTTGGAGCTCCATGGGTTAGCTTTTAGAGCCTGGTGGAACACCTTGCTTGGCTAACATATTGCTGGTTAGGGTTTGTTGTGATTGGCATGTAATGCCCTAACTAGGCTTTGGGCAGCATTGTAAAGTCCTTGCTTGGGATGAGCTGAAAGGACTTGCATACACCAGCTTGTGATGGACTGAGGTATTGTATTGTCATCTTCTTCACTGTAAATAAGAAGTGAAATGATTGCTGTCCCAAACTATTGTTGCAAATTTAATTTTCAGATCTGAGTTTCTTATGTTCATGGCTAAGCTTTTGGGCTGGTTTAGTGGGCAGCTTGGGCTTTATTGTAAATACGAAGTAAAATTATTGTTGTCCCGAATTATTGGTGCAGATCTAATTTTCAGATCTGAGTTTTCTCTTGTTTATGGCTGAGTTTTTGGGCTGGTTTAGCAGGCAGCTTGGGCTGATTGTTTTGCTGATTTAGCAAGCCCTTTTCTAATTTTCAGATTTGGTATATTGTTGTTTTATTCAGTGTTACCAACATCTCGATAATATCTCGATGTTGGCAATATTATCTTCAAAATCTCCGATATTTTCATTCTTACAACAATGTTTTTCATTCTTACGACATTTTCCGATATTTTCCCCGATGTTGTCGATATTTTCGTTTTCAGACCCTCGACGATATTTTGCCAATGCCGATGTTTGCAACACTGGTTTTATTACTATTGTAAGTCAATATAGATTCTAGATCTGTGTTGTTGATTAAATCTAGCCCTTAGGGCTACTGAATAGATCTAATCGTGACATATTTGTGGTGTCTACACTTTGAGATTGCCTAGAAGTGAAGTAGCAGATCTGAACTTTCTTGCAAGTGTTTTGAAGAAATCAAATTCAGCAGTAGGGCTTAAATCTCTATGATGCAGATTCATGGCCTCTTTTGAAGTGGAAATTTCAGACTTCTGAAATTTCTAAACTTCACAGCCAGCACTACATGTGTGTTGATGTTATTAGGCTGTGTTTCTGAATTTTTGAGTCAGCACAGATGTTTACCTTATTATCTAACTTAGCGCATAGATCTCCAAATGGTTTCCCTTTATGCTCTTTGTAGTTCAGTTCTATGTAATTGTTCTTTGTGCACTTAGATGTGTTAAGATTCTCAGTATACTCTGATTAGGGTATACCAACAACAACACTGGTTTCATTGCCTAGGTGCACAATATACTATAGTGTTGGACTTATATGGTACAATGAGGTGGTCACCATCTTCATTTGTCTGCATAACATTCCCTGCCTCCAAAATCTAGGGCTAAGCGCTATCAATAGTGGGAAGCCGTTGGTTAGAACATCCTGCACTTGTTAAAGCCTAACCCCGAGCCTACCTTCACTTAGAAAGAACAGTTCATGATTGCACATCTACTCACAATTCTAACTCTATTTGCTCAGATCTGGGTGGAAGAGCATCTATTGAAGAATTATAGGTCGTTACAAAGCATTTAGTTTATGTGATCTCTCATCTCATTTCAGAACACTGTTGAACCAATGACCAATGTCTGAGGCACACCCTGGGAATGTCAACATCAGCTGAGGAAGAAAAAGTGAGTTTCTCCTTCATTAGATTTAAGAGGGTGAGTTTCTCCTTCATTAGATTTAAGAGGGTGGTATCTATTGAAGAATTATAGGTCGTTACAAAGCATTTAGTTTATGTGATCTCTCATCTCATTCTGAACACTGTTGAACCAATGACCAATGTCTGAGGCACACCCTGGGAATGTCAACATCAGCTGAGGAAGAAAAAGTGAGTTTCTCCTTCATTAGATTTAAGAGGGTGGTGCTCCCTCTCTCAAATGCATACCCCCTCAAAATATATTTAGACTAATAAACTACCAACTACTATATGTCTTCTTCAATGATATGCATTAATTCCATTGGAAATTAAGTAGGAATTGCTAGAAATAAATGTTCTTAAAGCAAATGGGCTTTGAAAGAAAGTGCTGGAGAAGTAAAGAGTTTTCTCCAATAGAACATCAGTGGAGGAGCTCATATGAAACAAAGGTGGTGTCCAAAGTCACTTTCCATGACAAGCAACAATTGCTAGAAATAAATATTTTTAAAGCAAACGAATTTCAAAAGAATGCAGCAGAGAAGTAAAGCATACTCTCCAGTGGAAAATGAGTGGAGGAGCTCATATGAAACAAAGGTGGCATCCAAATTTGCTTTCCATTAAAAACAACTAATAGATATATATCATCTCATGAACTGAAAAGATGAAGTAGCACACACTGAATAAACATGCATCACATTACAAGTCAAAATTCCTGGTTCTTCGTACACCTTTCTCACATAATAACGAGGAGCTCATATGAAACAAAGGTGGTGTCCAAATTCACTTTCCATGACTAACAACAATTGCTAGAAAGAAATATTTTTAAAGCAAACGAATTTCAAAAGTGTTGAAATTAGTGCAGCTGCAAGAGCCATTCTCCTAGAGGATGGCATAAGACCCTAGCTAAGGACTAGGGCCCCCAGCACACTCCTAGGGTTTATTGGTATGAGACCAAGCAGTGAGAGCCATGGCAAAAGACCCTAGTGAGGGACAACAGTATATGACTGAGGTTCTTGGTCTTGGACCAAGCAGTAAGTCCCTAGATGTGTTCTAGGGCCCCTGGATGTGTTCCAGAGAATCCTTGCCCAATGCTTGGATTGATCCTTGGATGTGTTCCTTGGTGGTTGATATAAGTCCCTAGATGTGTTCTAGGGCCCCTGGATGTGTTCCAGGGAACCCTTGCTTAATGCATGGGTTGATCCTTGGTCTTGTACCTTGGTGGATAAGACCCTAGATGTGTTCTAGGGCCCCCATATGTGTTATGGGGCAACCTGGTCTTTGACCAGATAGATCTTGGTGAAATACCAAGATGTATTGATGTGTGATCCTCTTCCTCTCTCTCGAGATGGTCCATGAGACCTAGGAGTGCCTATGAAGATGGACATGACCACATTGTTGATGTACCCTCTTATGCAGTGATGATAAAGTTTATAGGTCATTATGAGACTCATGTGGACATGTTTTTCCATTATGGACCCCCCCCTTGACTTTGTCTTAAAAGGTTCCCCCTTGTTGTCTTGCTTCCCCTCTTGTTTTATGTGATTGGGGTTTTATAATTTACATTAATATTAATTGACATTTAATTAATATTTATATTATATTAATTAATTGTCAATATTTAACTATTTTTATATTAGCCCTAACCCCTCTCCCTAGCTATAAAAAGAATCCTACCCTCTAGCATTTCATTACATACACTCGTACTCACTCTCTCTTTGTTGCAGCTACCTCAGTTACTCTCTTCTTGTGTGGTGCAACCTCTCCTTTTGGTGTATCAATTTCAGATCTGAGTTATTAGCTTGGTCTTGGTGTTGGTTGGGAGCTTCTTCTTCTTTCTGTTGATGTATGAAGTGTTGTTGGTGCCTCCTGTGGTTGTCGGACCTGTCTATCTAAACTGAGGTGCCTCCTTTGGCAAATTGCTATGAAAATAAGGCTCCAACTCAAAAGAGAATAATGAAGAAACAACTACGCACATTAAGGATGGGAAAGGATGAAACCATCGTTGCCTTCTTCTCCAAGATTGCTCAAACCAGAGATCAGCTTACAGCAATAGGAGTTGTTGTGGATGATGATGACCTTGTACAAACTAAAGTTGATGGACTCCCTGAGTCATGGGGAATCTTTCTTGCTTCATTCAACAAAAGAGAAGCTCAACCTAACTTCGAGAGATTATGGCATGATTGCTTAGAAGAAGAAGGAAGACTCAAAAGTAGAAATGAGCACTCAACTGTAAGAGATCATGCCCTTACAGCTAAATCCCCTTTCAGCTAAAGCCAAGAGATGGAAGAAGTTTCCTCAACCCAAAGGCAAAGGTAAGAAACCTCAAGGTAAGCTATCTCATCTTCATCCTCATTTATCTAAAGTAAAATGCTTTAACTGCAATAAGCTAAGACATTATGCAAAAGATTGCAGGAACCCTCCCTCTCAGTAGAAAAGAAAAGGTAAGTTCCATGCCTCAGTTGCCATTGAAGAAGCAAAGCCTCAACAGGAACCTCAAAGAAGAAGAACCAGGGCTGCCACCAAAAAGCAAAAACAACACCAAGAATATTATCTCATCTCAACCCTCTCTGGCACTATAACCAAATCGGAGGAGGTTTGGTTAATGGACAGTTGTGCCTCCAAACACATGTCATGCTTCAAACAAAATCTTGTAAACTATCGAGATAAGAAGTTCAATGTAAAGGTAGAACTGGGTGATGATGGCACATATGACATAAAAGGGTTTGGATCTGCTTCATTTAAGCTTCAATCAGGTAATGTATTTCATATTGATGAAATTCTTTATGTTCTTGGATTAAAGAAAAATCTCATCTCAATTGCAATGTTAGAAAGCAAAGGATACTCAATAGCCTTCACAAAAGGGAAGGCTCTCATGTGGACCTCAAATGGAGATTTGAGCTCTGCCATGACTATCGAAACTCGTGAGAGTGGACTTTACAAAATCACAGGTCAAGTTATTCAAGCATTAGCTCACGAGATGATAAACCCATGTGAGCTCTGGCACAAAAGGCTTGGACATCTCAACTACAACGCACTTCCAAGTTTGCAAAAGATGGTAACAGGTATGCCAGTGTTTTCATTTGAGCATGATAGTGTATGTAGAGGTTGTGCTCTCAGTAAGAATACAAAGAAAGCTTACCCTCACAGCTATAGAAAAAATAATGGCATTTTAGATCTTATTCATTCTGATCTTTGTGGACCTATGACTGCTCCATCTATGAATGGTTGTCTTTACTATATCATTTTTATTGATGATTGTTTTCGTAAAACTTAGATTTATTTTTTGAAGACTAAAGATGAATCTTTCAGCAGATTTCAAGATTTCAAGAATCTTGTTGAGAATCAGACAGGTAGACACATCCAGGTTTTCAGAACAGACAATGGAAAAGAATTTGACTCCTACAAGTATGATGAACTCTGTCAGGCTTCCGAGATTAAGAGGGAGTTGACTGTGCCTTATAATCCTCAGCAGAATGGGGTTGCAGAAAGAAAGAACAGAATGATTTGTGAAGCAGCCAGAGCCATGATGTATGATCAGAATTTACCGTTATCTCTTTGGGCCGAAGCTGCAAGTACTGCAGTCTACATTCAAAATAGGTATCCTCATAAAGCCCTTGAAGAGAAAACTCCAGAAGAAGTTTTCGCTGATACAAAGCCCTCAATTGATCATTTGAGAATCTTTGGCAGTCCAGTCTATATTCATATCCCAAAAGAAAAGAGGACTAAGATAGAGCCCTCCGAAAAGAAAGGAACCTTTGTGGGATACAGTGAAACCTCAAAGGCTTAAAGAATTTATATCCCAGGTCAAAAGTTCATTAAGGTCAGCAAAGACGTGACTTTTCATGAAGAAACAACTTTTCATCATGCTAGAGAACTTCCATGTGATACAGAGGAGCAAGAAGCTCCATCTCCTGAACCTTCAAATTCACCTCTTCCAAATATGCAGAGGGAGGAGACCTCAGAGCCTTAAGTGGATCCCACAAGGGACACTATTGAGTTTCCCTTAAAGAAACCTCATGTTAAAAGGATATGAATATAGACTGGACTGCCAAAGATTCTCAAATGATCAATTGAGGGCTTTGTATCGGCGAAAACTTCTTCTGGAGTTTTCTCTTCAAGGGCTTTATGAGGATACCTATTTTGAATGTAGACTGCAGTACTTGCAGCTTCGGCCCAAAGAGATAACGGTAAATTCTGATCATACATCATGGCCTGGTGCCGAGAAATTCTAAAAGAAGCAAAAAAGCATGCAGCACCTAAAGGCACCTTCAAAGAAAGCAAGAAACCAGATAAGTACTTCGGCCTAATAGCTCAATTGAATCTTGTGATTAACTCAGAACCTTCCACCTTTGAAGAAGCCTCCAATCATCAAGTGTGGAAAGATGCAATGATAGAAGAGTATTATTCAATTCTAAAGAATGATGTATGGGCAACGGTCCCAAGACCTCGTGGCAAATCAGTGGCAACCTCCAAATGGGTTTACAAAATAAAGCATGCAACAGATGGCAGTGTTGAAAAATTCAAGGCTAGAAAGGCTAGATCCGTGGCTCGTGGCTTCTCTCAGAAAGAAGGAATTGACTATGACGAGATTTTTTCTCTTGTTGCCAGATATACTTCCATCAGAATCATTATCTCTCTTGCTACAGTTTCTGGTTGGAAACTTCACCAGATGGATGTTAAGAATGCTTTTCTTAACGGTGAAGTTGAGAAAGAGGTTTATATCTAACAACCTAAAGGGTTCGTGATCCATGGGAAAGAATCCCATGTGTGCAAACTCAAGAATGTCTTGTATGGATTGAAGCAAGCTCCGAGAGCTTGGTATGGGAGAATTGACAACTTTCTACAGAGTCTTGGGTTCACCAAGAGTATAGCAGATCCCAATCTTTATATAAAGATTGTACAGAATCATCCTGTTATCTTAGTATTATATGTGGATGATATGTTCCTCACAGGAGAGGAAAATGTGATAACTCAGACTAAGAGGGAGCTTTCAGCAGTGTTTGAAATGAAAGACTTGGGTCTTATGCATTATTTTCTGGGTTTAGAGGTGTGGCAGAAACCAGGTGAGATCTTTCTCTCACAAAGCAAATATGCAGTTGATGTGCTCCGTAGATTTGGCATGTTGGACTGTAAGTCCATGACCACACTGATGATTTCTAACCTCAAGAAGTTACAAGACCAAGTTACAGGTACAGATCCGAAAGACCCCACCTTATATCGACAGATCATTGGGTCCTTGATGTATCTTGTACATACCAAACTAGACATTTGTTATGCAGTGAATGCCCTCAGCCGATTCATGTGTGAACCGAAGCATATCCATATGGTTGTTGTTAAACATATTCTGAGATATGTTCAGGGGACTATAGCCTATGGGCTTAGATACAATTCCAGTGGAGGTGTAATGCTTCATGGATATACGAATTCTGATTGGATGGGCAGTACAGTGGACCGAAAGAGTACTTCCAGATATTGTTTCAGTTTGGGTTCAGCTATGATCTCCTAGTCCAATAGAAAACAGGGCTCCATAGCACAGAGCATTGCAGAATCATAATACATTGTTGCAAGTGCTGTTAGCAGAGAAGCAGTCTGGCTCAGAAAGCTACTTTCAAACTTGTTCAGTGCTGAGCTGGAACCCACAGTCATCCATTGTGATAACCAAAGTTGTATAAAGCTCTCCGAGAATCCGGTGTTAAATGACAGATCGAAACACATTGAGATGAGATACCACTATGTTTGAGACATGTTGCAAAAGAACACTCAGTATTTAGTATGTTCCGACAACGGAACAAACCGCAGACATTTTGACCAAGCCACTGTCCTTGACAAAGTTTGTGTACTTTCAAGCCAAGCTTGGTGTTGCTGAGAGGGAGTCCTCTCTTACTGAGAGGGAGTGTTGAAATTAGTGCAGCTGGAAGAGCCTTTCTCCTGGAGGATGGCATAAGACCCTAGTTGAGGACTAGGGCCCCCAGCACACTCCTAGGGTTTCTTGGTATGAGACCAAGCAGTGAAAGACATGGCAAAAGACCCTAGTGAGGGCCCACAGTATATGATCAGGGTTCTTGGTCTTGAACCAAGCAGTAAGTCCCTAGATGTGTTCTAGGGCCCCTGGATGTGTTCCAGAGAATCCTTGCCTGGTGCTTGGATTGATCCTTGGATGTGTTCCTTGGTGGTTGATACAAGTCCCTAGATGTGTTTTAGGGCACCTGGATGTGTTCCAAGGAACCCTTGCTTAATGCATGGGTTGATCCTTGGTCTTGTACCTTGGTGGATAAGACCCTAGATGTGTTCTAGGGCCCCTAGATGTGTTCTGGAGCGACCTGGTCTTTGACCAAATAGATCTTGGTGAAATACCAAGATGTATTGATGTGTGATCCTCTTCCTGTCTCCCGGGATGGTTCATGAGACCTAGGAGAGCCTGTTAAATTTACATGCAGCAGCGAGAGCCATTCTCCTGGAAGATGGCTAAGACCCTAGACAAGATCTAGGGTCCCCAGTGCACTCCTGGGGTATGTGGTCTGGGACCAAATTGATAAAGACCCTAGACAAATGTCTAGGGCCCCTGGACTGGGTCCAGGGTAACCATGCCTGGGGCATGGAAGTCTTGGTTTGGGACCAAGCATTTGAAGACCCTAGATATGTCTAGGGCCCCTGGACTGGGTCCAGGGTAACCATGCCTGGGGCATGGAAGTCTTGGTCTGGGACCAAGCATTTGAAGACCCTAGATATGTCTAGGGCCCCTGGATTGGGTCCAGGGTAACCATGCCTGGGGCATGGAAGTCTTGGTCTGGGACCAAGCATTTGAAGACCCTAGATATGTCTAGGGCCCCTGGACTGGGTCCAAGGTAACCATGCCTGGGGCATGGAAGTCTTGGTCTGGGACCAAACATTTGAAGTCCCTAGATATGTCTAGGGCCCCTGGACTGAATCCAGGGTACCCATGCCTGGGGCATTGGGTTCCTTGGTCCGGAACGAAGATGATAAAGACCCTAGATATATCT
>CBVK0100035561.1:0-11371 GCA_900067695.1 Picea abies | reverse complement strand
CCCATATGCAGTGATGATAAAGTAATAGGTTCACCATATGATTTGAAGGAGTGAGTAATGCCACCTTGTTAACCCTCTCTTGCCCTTGGTTGATTGTCTTGGGGTCCTTGTTGGTTTATTGGGGTTTTTGTTGTGGGCTTTGTAAAACCCCTTTACCCTTGTTGTGGGCTTTTTGTTTTATTTTGGGGTTAAACTTTAAAGTTAATAATCACATGTTTAAATTCAAAAATTAAACATGTGACTATTATTGATTTTAATTAACCCCTAAACCCTAACCTAGCCCTAACCTTTTACTATATAATAGACCCTCCCCTACTCCAAATAATATACACACACTCTATTGTTGTTGCGTGGAGACTCTATTGTTGTAGCGTGGAGTGTCTATTGTTGTAGCGTGGAGTGTGTTTGAGCTTGCAGCCTCAGTCCGTGTATATTGCAGTTGAGATCTGTGGAGTTGTGCGGCTTATTCCTGTGGGGTATTACTGCTGAAGTATTGATACAGTCCCTTTGTATGCTGGCTGACCTGTCTCCCTTACAGCCTGCCGTGATCTTCCACTTGACTGAGGTGCTGCGTTCTTGTGGTATACCTGCTGGGAGTGCCACATACAAATTGTTGTATGTCTGCTGGGATGCCGCGTCTTACCTTGTGTGTTTGTTTGAGGGAGCCACCTTATATATATCTGCTGTGGACTATTTGTTGAGGGTGCCACAACCTCTTATTGCTGTAAGAGTGGTTGCTGTGAGGTTTTCATTTAGGGTTTGGATCCTTGATGTTTAGTTCCAGTAACCCTAAGTCTGGTGGCAAGAAAACTCCTTCTATCATTGGCATAAAAGATCCTGTGTAGATCCTTGAACTGAATCTTTAACTGAGCATAACTTTCAGGACCTATCCCTACTGTGGTTATTGAGCTATCTTCATGGGTAGGTTATTATACCAGGTATGATTCCTACTTGCTTCTACTTTGGTTTAGATCTGATCTGATAATATAATTATGGAGTTAGCTTTGCATAGATCTATGAGATGTGCTCATTGTAATTTGTTTATGATAAGTTTTCAGATCTGAGTTTTTCTGAAGTCATATACATCTGTGTGTTAAAGATCTGAGTTGTATAGACCTATTGTATTCAGATAGATGTTGTCTTAGATCTGAGCTAACCTACATATGAATTCTGTGTTGTGTCTTTAAGCTGACACTAACTGTTCTAGATCTATCCTACTATATGCTGTTGCAGACCTATGTTGTGTGTTCTGTTCTATAGTTACAGTGTTCAGATCTGTCTCTTAGATCTGAGATTAATATGTGATCAGAGCTTCTCTATTAAGCAGCTGCAGTGTGCTTTATTTAAAGTCTATCCATGATTGACTCACAGATCTAATTTGTCTTGTTTATTAGAAAAATTAAAAGAGACTAACATTCTGCATTTTACCCTAAAATCTAACAGAGCCTATGAAGATGGACATGACCACATTGTTGATGTACCCTCTTATGCAGTGATGATAAAGTTTGTAGGTCATTATGAGACTCATGTGGACATGTTTTGCCATTATGGACTCCCCCTTGACTGTCTTAAAAGGTTCCCCCTTGTTGTCTTGCTTCCTCTCTCGTTTTATGTGATCGGGGTTTTTATAATTTACATTAATATTAATTGACATTTAATTAATATTTATATTAATTAATTGTCAATATTTAATTATTTTTATATTAGCCCTAACCCCTCTCCCTAGCTATAAAAAGAACCCTACCCCCTCTAGCATTTCATTACATACACACACACTCACTCTCTCTTTGTTGTGGCTACCTCAATTACTCTCTTCTAGTGTGGTGCAGCCTCTCCTTTTGGTGTATCAATTTCAGATCTGAGTTATTAGCTTGGTCTTGGTGTTGGCTGGGATCTTCTTCTTCTTTCTGTTGATGTATGAAGTGTTGCTGGTGCCTCCTGTGGTTGTCAGACCTGTCTATCTTAGCTGAGGTGCCTCCTTTGGCTGTTGGATCTGTCCTCAAGAGCCACAGACCTGAGTACATGTGTCGCGGCCCCTTTTCTGATCTGTTTGTTTACTGTGTGAGGGTCACGGCCTCTCCTCTAGGCTGTCGCTAGAGATATCAAGGCTCCTGTGGGGTTCTACCACTTGTTGTCCTCTGTATTGAGGTTTATCCCTGTGTTTTCTTTGGAGGATATTGTTGTTACAGTTGTGGAGGGTATTGCTAGTTCATTTTTGGAAGTCTTACTGTTTACTATTGTGGGGTTTTGTTGTACTTGTTGTTGTTGTCTCAAGCATCCTTTTTATGGTCTATTTCTTGGCAAACTGTCCCTTAGTCCATATCGACAAAGATCAAACCCTAGAGGTTGGATCCATGAACCTAAACTAATTTATGAGCATATTCTAGAAGTCTACATCCACACATGTGACAAGTACATCTTTCATTGATCTGGAGGTAAGCTAAAGGTTTGTTTCTACACTCAGAAATTTTTTTTATCTTCAGAATTTAATTTAGATCTGTTTATATCATTTCTCATATGCGCTGATCTAGTGAACAGAAATTTAAAAGCGTTATTGTTTTTCAAGTTTTCCCTAATTCTAACAAAAAGAATGCAGCAGAGAAGTAAAGAGTATTCTCCAATGGAAAATGAGTGGAGGAGCTCATATGAAACAAAGGTGGTATCCAAATTTGCTTGACATTAATAACAACTAATAGATAAATATCATCTCATGGAATGAAAAGCTGAAGTAGCACACACTGAATAGACATGCATCACATTACAAGTCAAAATTCCCCAGATCTTGGTACACCTTTCACACATAATAATGAAAGTTTCATTTGAAACACCAAACTATTACACATACTAGCTGTGTTCCCCCTGGAGTCTGAAAAGTTCCAGATGAGGAAAGTTCAAAGGGTTCAAAATAGATAATGGCTGAAGAAAAAAGAATAATTAATAATAATAATAATCTAATTTTAAGGTCACGGCCAAGCCAGACACCAAATTGGTGTATGAGACCCCCTTGTTTGTGGGACAAGGGACCCCCTCCTCCCAATGATTTGACTGGTAAAGTCTACGGAGGTATACATACCCTACCCCCCTCTGGATTTGAACTTGTGACCTCTTAGGCGGAAACACATGTTCTTAACCATTAGGCCCACTTAGGTTGTAACTATGGCATCAAATTACAAGAAGAATGTATTACTTGAAAAGAAATAAAAGTCTTCAAGCAATGAAATCACAAAAGTCTGTCATTCTCAGCTCCAATTGTCTCTTAGGGAATCCTTAACCTACAATTAAAGGAGAAAATAAGACCATTGCAGCCACTAACAATCTTAAGAAGTGAGGCCATTTGGATTATTTGCAAGATAGAGATAGAAAACTCAATACAAAGTGGGCCAGTCACAAATTTCCATGCAGCATCTTGATAGATTTCGACATCATCATGATAATGTAAGCAAGGGTGGCCAGCATAACAAGTGAACCAAAAGGAAGAAGACATGTGGAAGGATGACATTAGTAGGAATGAGTTGGCATGGATACGTACACTAGGCACGACAAGACAAGGAAACACTTGGGAATATCATGTCATCATTATATGTTAGGTGGTGCCCAAGTTAAACACAAGTGAACAAACAAAAGAAATACATGTGGCAACGATTTTCAAACCGAACTTTGGGAGGACATCAAGTCCCCAACAAAGTATGGCAACGATTTTCAAACCGAAGTTTGGCAGGACATCAAGTCCCCAACAAAGTATTATCTAATAGATAGTCAGGTTTGCAAGACATCGGGCAAAATAAGCCTTCTCTTTCTAATCTTTATTAAAACTCCCTCAGATACACGATGCCTAACCAAAACTAGAATGAATATAAATCTTCAAGTACGCAAAGAGTTGGGAAGTATTGAACATAAAGTTTTTTTACTAAAGGCGTGTCCCCCCGATTACATGTGATTATGCCACATGGAAATCATCAAGAGAACCACACAAAAGACCAATATGGCAACCAATTTCCACCTTAGCATGACAAAGAGAAACCATAGCAACACATGGCAATCTCTGGACATGCCACACCCTCATGATGACGTCGCCACTAAATAACCAATGATACATGGGCCAATGTCAATATGACACATGGCACTCTAGCTTGTGGTGTCATCATTGCAACGATATTCATGGGTGACCGACAAAACAATGTACTAGTCCTGGTTTGACACATGCACTTTCAATAACATGGACGTCTACATTATGTTGTGAGTATAAAGAGCAATATGAAAAGAACATGTTGCAAGGACTCAAAAGAAGTCAAACTATAGGCTTTTAGTCATCAAAATGTCAAACACCTGACCAAAGTTGAATTGAATAAGAGTTATGAAGTCCATCATGCATCAAACGAAATAACCCCTCCTTATTCAATGCCCAATGGCATGAAGGAAGGCAAAGACCTTAGTACATGTAGCACTATCTTCACACTGTGCATGTCAAAACCTATTTGGATGCGATTTTCAAGGGAGATCCTTGCAAATAAACATCTTATCTCAAGGTTAACGTGCTGAAAGTGTCACGACCAAAAGAAGATTTTGAATCAAAAGCAGTGAAGATGCTTTTAGTTAAAGCTCCCATACTCTGGCATTTTCATGATTGATATGGTAGTCTTCCCAAACTCTTGGGTGAAAATCACGATTGTCATTCCCTATACCTTTGAGGTATCACCATATTTATCGAAAGATACACAAAACCCTTCCTCTAAAGTTGGCATTTAAACCCTGTCCTCTTAACCATGCCATAACCCATAGAATTATTTGTAGGAGATATTGAGAATACCAAGGTGACACAAAACACAAAATACCAATGGTTGATAGATTATTATCACCATTTAGCTTTGTGGTGTTGTATTGGACAAGTGGCTATGATAGGGAGGTTATTGATCCCATAGCCATGAATTTTTTATCAATGTTATTTTTAACAAAACAATTATATTTATATTATAAAAAATGTTGTAGGTGCATTATTCAGCATGCAAATACATATAAGATACTTTTCCTTCAAAAATTCCTTAAATAGGTTCAAAACTTGTACCTGGCAGTCTATGTCTACATATTCATTCTCAAAAAGATATTCTTGACTTCTACGATATGGATATATCCTAACATAGTCACCTAATAATAAACAAACTTTAAAAACATAGAGAGAGAGTGCAAGGTTAGCCTTTTTCTTTATCCAATGTCAATTTAGCTTCAATTCAATGCTAACTAAGCTCTGCTCCATAAGCTCCATTTCCTCATCTATCAATTGTTGTTGGACTATTTCACCCTCCCTGTTGCCAAAAGAACCTATAGATAGTTGAGCCATTGAGAATGCCATAGTGTGAATGTTGGCCATGTCAACAACCATATGCTTAAAAGTGGCACACTCAACTATCTATAGGTTCTTCTGGCAACAAGGAGGGTGAAATAGTCCAATGCCATAGTGTGAATGTTGGCCATGTCAACAACCATATGCTTAAAAGTGGCACACTCAATTTGTAATTCAACAATTTGTTGTTTTTGTTGCTACACAATTTCCATCAATAAGGTGATTTCACCATCCTTGTTTGACTCTTGTCCTGCACTTGGTCTACTATAGAGGAAATTGTCGCTTTGTTCCCTTATATGTACCCTTCCTGACATCTAAGAACCTGCTTAATATCTACCAACTCACAAATTGGGAAACAACCCGCATGCCTATGAGACATTGGCAATTCCAGGCTCAAACCCAAAGGCTAAATCATCTTACCTCCTTCCATTCCTCAACTTAACAAAATTATCACCAATTACACTGTAACCAGAAGCAAAGTGTAGCACACTTACCTGAAATCGTCGATTCCACGAGCTATGCACCAAATAGAACTCAATCCCACCTACTAATAGTTGCAATGTTGCCAAATTATCATCTCGTCTACCAGTGTTGTCTAAGAAGGCCCAACACATAAACTGAGTTCCAACTACAATGTGACAAACCCCACAACCAATACGCACAAAGAATTCCCCAGACTCACAAAATAGATAGCGAGAACTAACCAAAACCCCAAGAAATTCAAAAACAGGTAAGGGAGTTCTAAGCCAAGAAAATCCCCAAATTGCATCTGAAGAAATGACTAATGGAGCCCCATTTTTTGACCTTTAAACTATGCTTAGTAATGAGGTTATGGGATTGGGAACCTTGACAATCCATTTTGTCTCTAAAGAAACCATACTCAAGTCTACATGCTTCATTAGCTAGTCTATCCGCTTACCATTTGTATGTTTTAAACACATGAAAGAACTCTACCTCCTCAAACCTTGCCGACTCTTTATTTATTCCATAGAATGTTGATTTTTGTCAGAGCTTTTGCACATATACTTGATGATTAGTTCAAATCTCCAATGATAGTTAATCTCCTATGTTTTCTATCATCAGCAATCCTCAAACCTTGAAATAAAGCAAAAGCTTCATCTTGATTGGTTGTAGCCCTTCCCAATCCCCATAAAAAGGAGTTTTCCTCATTTCCTTTTGGATCAACAATGATCCCTCCTGCTCTTGCCACCCCTCCATCAAAGAATAAAATACACTTTTTTGCTCCTATTTCCACTTCAAAAATTCTTCTTCTCCCAAGCAAAGTTGCCATTTTGCACCAAATGGAGGTGAGTATGCAAGCTTCCTAGATGAAAGTGAATTTGATTGATCATTCTATCCACCCAAGCATGTTCTTCTTGTTCCAGTAGTGCCACAAAATGCCCTTGCAAGCCTTTAACTTGTATTTCTTCTGATAACAAACTGAAAGCTTTGTTAGCAGTTCTAGTTGTTGGAATATTGCCTTGTTCCTTGCTAGCCATATCTCCCGACATATAAATTTAGTGATAGAGCCATCCATAGTCATTTTAGAATAGGTTTCTTTAAAATGGTTACTGCATATCTCTGATGCCACACAACAAACATTTCTTTCCATGAACTTGGAAATGAGACTTTATCCATAATTTCTTTGAAGACTTTTCCCCCAATCGGTTGTGAGTATTAACATTCAAGGAAAAGATGATTTATAGTTTCACTCACCAAACAACAGAAAGCACATATGGATGGCCCCTGAATTCCTCTTTTTTGTAATTTTCCACTGTTAGCAATCGCCCATGGACCATTAACCAATTGAAAACATTGATTTTAGGAAGCAAGTCACCTTTCCATATGAATTGCCATATACGGGAACAAAGGGGGTTTGAAACATCTTGTAAAAGACTATTGTATCTAGCTTTAACTATGTATTCTAGGCCTTTTGAATCCCATCCCTGCTCATCTAGTTGATTGAAGTCCACCGGTACACATCCAAACAGATGCTTAAAGATCAACTCCAAAGAAGAAGATAGAGCCCCAGGTGGAGAGAGACGTTTTCATCCTAGCAATCGTGCCTCTCCATCCCAAACCAATATGTCTGATAATCTTACTAAACCATTCTCTGGAAACCATGACTTGATGATGGATATTTTAGGAATTGTTTCTATGGGGGGAATTTGGATTTTTCTAAAACCTTATTGGACCATATATTGATTAATTTACCAATCCCTAGTACCCACGTTAATTTAGATTGTATCAAAGGGGTTGTTTCTTTGCACAATCTCCAAATCAAAGAACCTCCTTTTTCATCAAACGGGGAATCCAAGCATCTTAACCTATTTCTGTAGAAGTTCTTCTTTATCAACACTGTTTTCCACCATTCCTGAGATCTGAAGATAAGTCTCCACGAAAGTTTTGCTCCCAATTCCAAGTTCATGTGTTGGATCTTTTATTTCCAAAACTCCCCTTTCTTTTGGTGCCCTAACAATTTTCTAACCTATCAGATGAAATTTTTTGGTATTAGTTTTACCTCCTTGTCAGAGAAATTTTTGGATTCCCCAGGCTGCCTGATGCATTATATTCGCTGGAGCAAACATAGAAGAACATTGGTATAATGGCAAAGCTGACATTACAGATTTGATAAGGGTTATTCTCCCTGCTGGGTTTAGCCAACAAGACCCCCATTGTTGAAATCATTTCTCCAACTTTTCAGGCACCCCTTGCCAGGCAATGAAGGTCGGATTGCAGAGGGAGATGGGCATGCCTAAGTAGCTAAATGATGTCACAGTTGCCAAACAAGGAAAACCCCAGATTCAGGATATAGCTTGTAGATGTGCTGCAGAGACATTCAGACCCTATATCTGGCTTTGATGTCAGAAAATATCGGCAAAATATCATTTTTAAATATATATATATATAAAGGTGATATTATCGCCACCTTGAAAAACTTGGAATATATCACCATATTGTCGATATTATCATGATAAATACAAACGTGGTGTTTATGCCATTAAATTCATTGAATGTACCTCTATTTTTTTGGCTTCATTATTGCACCCATCATTGAGAATTGATCGATTTTTGTTTTTAACCTTTTGTGTAATGTGATCAGTTTACACTGGTGATCACTGATCATAATGTATATTTAAATGGGTTTCAGTCAAATTAAAGAATTTATACTTGAAAAAATTCAAGTGATTTTTCTGCATTTCAAGTCTTGCACGCCTGACACCGTGTGAACCATGTGGGTCAATAACAATCAAGCAGGATCTATCAATTGTAAGAAAGAAATGATTCTCATCCCCTGACATGTATCAAATAGTGTAGATGTGTCTGCTGCATTGGTATGTTGCATGTATGTCCACATGCATGGAATGGAGAGAAATGATCGGTTTCCATCCCCTGATTTATATTAAATAAATGCATATACAAGAAATTGACCCTAATTTATATATGCATATTATTCCCTTCTGCCCTGACCCAGGTTCAAGCCCCGAGGGGCATAATGCCCTCTCTTATAGGTTGTCCTTGACAAGTTTCATGTGCACCATTAATTCAATATATATTTAAAAACCCATACATATTATGGAGAGGCATAAGTGCTGCAAGAAGGTTCCATAAAGTGCATTACTTACTTGAATAAAGTAACCAGTGTCTGGTGTACCGTCCAGATTTAGAGTAGGAGCAAAGGCAATGGTAAACTTCTCTCCCACAGAAACAGGATATACATCAATATTCACATCTAGAACCATGTGCATGTCAAACTGCTCGCTACGAGCTTCAATTCGAGAGACTGCAAATGAAGTAAATGGGAATGTTAACTGGCAACATCACGTAAGAGGACGGAGGCAACAGAACATATGTTAAGAAAAGAGAAGGTATATTTCCATAATACAATGGACAGCTTGGGCAAGCTTCAGTGGCAAACATTGAAAATATCTGATTCAATAATACCTAGTGTCTCGGTAGCAAAAATAATGTTGACATGCAAAGCAAGAAATTATTAAAATAATATAAAACATTGGCTAGGTAGCCAAACTATCAAGGAACAGACTAGCTTGCATAGGAAAAAACATCAGCCATATATCACTGTTGAGGAAAATACATGACAATCAAGCTCTTACAGGAAAATTCGCTCGGTACTTCTGTACCAAAGATGGATTCTTGCATCGAGGTTAAATGCCAAGAAAATGGTATTCAACGGCATAGTCACTTAATATTTACTGTTAATGCATTAAACTTCCAAATGAAAGTGCATGCTTAGCCTAAGGGAAATTTTAATTTCTCCTGATACAGCCGCAATTCCGTCAAATTAGTTGAAACTGCTATTATACTGCAAATTTTGTCAAATTACCTTTATCAAATTTCTTTCCATCTGGGTCAATCTTTGTCACTGTGAAAAAATCCTCGAAAATGATATCAACCATCTTGCACAAGACCCTAAAAACCCTTGCAAGAAAACACCCTTTTACAGAAAAGCTTCCCAGATAGCAGAATCTAGAAGAAGACCATCAGCCACATGCAAACTCATTTATGGTCGTTGATATCACCGAAACTTCGGGCACCGGCTACCGTCCGCTACCCCGTACGTGCTAACTAATAACATTAATAATATTATCTAGAGAACCATGCCGTTGCGATTTGAAACCGTCATTATCACCTGCCCATGCGGTTTGAACCCGGTTCATAAGCGCATTTAGGGTGTATTATATGTTTTGTTTTTATATGGAACAGTTTCCTCGCTAATGTGCGTAAATCTGCTAATAGTAGTAATAATAATTTAATGTGCGTAAATTACATTTTATATTAATGTATGAGATTTGCTAATAATAGTAATAATAATTTGATATGTGTAAATTATTTAATGTATGAGATTTTTTTGTTTGTGGGATAAGGATCTCTTCTTTATATCAATTTGATTATTTCGTCTAGAGAAGTGTATATATCTAACTCTCCTCCAAATTTAAATGTATGATCTTCAAAAAGATAACACGTAATCTTAATGTTTTTAGAACTAACATGCATTAACAAGCTATTAATTATTCATTGTCGTGTTGAAGGTGATATTTGTACCAAAGGGAACAAAATACAACAAGGCCATGTGGTATCATCTATACCTATCGAAATATTTTTGAAATATAGATGTTACTGCATAAGTCCAGGGCAAAGTTACCACATTTCTTTTTGCCAAAGATGTCGCGTTTCCATATATTGACAATTGTTTGGTTGTAGTTGTAAGTTTAAAAGGTAACTCATGCACTCAAGATTATCTCGTATGTATTTGTGCATTCATGATAAAGTCGTTTTGAAATCAAAATGAATGATTAAGCATAAGCATTAATAGAAAGCTATGTATTTGTGTGTGGCCCCAATATAAATTGGTGTTTTAGAGTTTTAATCTGTGTTATTATATCTATCATTCCTTGGTCGAATAAAATCCTAATATATTCATACCGAAAGAAGTTGATATCCTCTGGATATTGGATGCATCGTTGTAAAAGGTTCCAAGTTCACTTTTTTGCAAAATCAATAGTTAAACTTAAGGGGGAATTTACGAACTTACACTACCATGGCAATCATATATGTGTTGTAATGGGGGTAAAATCACTATGTTTTTGGGAATCCACATAGTAAGTAAATATTCTTATATGAAAAAGTTAAAATCATTCACTATATTTTACAACAAATAACTAATAAACATTTCCATCAATCCAATCTAATTAATAATCAAGCATTTTTTCCCTAGAAAATCAAAATCATTTGCCATAAGGCATGTAAGGAAGTGCCCTCAAAAAGATTCTATGACATTGGAAAAAATAATTTAAAAACATTACAAGGGTGGCAATTGCAAAACCAATGTTACGCCAACTTTTCATTTACCATGTGGCCTTTTGCATGTCTAGGAAGCATATGTTAAGCATGTTGTAGCTATTCCAATGTTACCATGTATCGCCACGCTCAAACAAAATCATGATGATATTGTTATTCCAATACCATTGGTCTGTAATATTTCCTAAAGAAAATATGTGTGTGTGTGTGTGT
>CBVK0100035547.1:0-10256 GCA_900067695.1 Picea abies | reverse complement strand
TCTAGTTCATGTGGGATGACTAGGAGTGAAGCTATGGTAGTAGTCCTCCCTAGTGGATGGGTGAGATAGATGACTGCAAGAGAAGGGAGAACAGTAAAGGAATGGCAAAACTCATAGAATATCTTCTGTGTGAAGATAAGACATCTTCTGTGTGAAGACAAGATATCTTTTGTGTGAAGATAAGAAAGAGTATCTTCTGTGTGAAGATGAAAGAAAGAAAGAGTATCTTCTGTGTGAAGATAAGACATCTTCTGTGTGAAGATAAGATATCTTTTGTGTGAAGATAAGAAAGAGTATCTTCTGCATGAAGATGAAAGAAAGAAAGAGTATCTTTTGGGTGAAGATAAAGAGAACAAAACTTTTGAATATTTATAAATATGCCAGGCGTGATGCCAGATGACCAAGTGGATTATATTGATGCCTCCTGTTACCCAGTTGATGATGTTGATGATGTTACCCAGTTGATGATGTTACCCAGTTGATGATGTTGCCCAGTTGATGATGTTGATGATGTTACCCAGTTGATGATGTTGCCCAGTTGATGATGTTATCCAGTGGATGTTGTTACCCAGTTGATGATGTTGATGATGTTACCCAGTTGATGATGTTGCCCAGTTGATGATGTTATCCGTTACCCAGTTGATGATGTTATCCAGTTGATGTTGTTACCCAGTTGATGATGTTACCCAGTTGATGTTGTTGCCCTCTCTCTCTCTCCTGATGATGTTGTAGAATACCCTTCTTGTTAAAGGGGGAGTGTTGAAATATTGTAACTACAAAGAGTATTCTATTTATTATTGATTTATTATTCATTAGATCAATCCCATTTTGTGGATTGATCATGTCGAGGATTGTAATTGACCAAATCCCCTTTTGTGGATTGGTCAAACCCTAATTGTAATATGCAAATTAAGAAGTCGGCCCCCAGGCAAATTAGAGTGGTTTTAACCACCCAGAAAGACAAGTCGGCCCTGCCAGTGAAGAGACACCACCTTTCAACGCTTGCCAATTTGTATAAATAAAGGAAGCCAACCACTCATGTGTTCACTCACTCAGCTCACTCATCTAGTGCGCAAGTATTGAAGGAAGCTGCAGTTACCAGTTGCCGGAAGAAGGAAGAGAGAGAGGCGCATTGCTTGGGAGAGGATATTCTCTAGTGTTTGGTTTATTGTCTTGGCATTGTATTGGCTATCTATATTAAGGAAGTTTTGCTGGGTTTTCTTCCCCGTGAGGGTTTCCCAAGATAAATGTTGTGTATCTTGTGATTGTGTTTCTCTCAATGATCCTATATATGCTATGGTTATCTAGTAAATTGAAAAGAAACCTAATAATAGCTTAAACTTTAACAATAAGCAGTGCTCGTACCTTAGGGCCCATTAGCCTCATTGGTGGGTTCCTTCGCACCTGACAAGTGTTTTCGTTATTGGCATCTGACCAGGTGGATTTCTCCCATTTGTTGACTATAACTCATTTTCCAGTGGGAAGAGCATACAAGATAGGTGGGTTGTAGGTTGCAGTTGCAGATGGGCATGTATGGTTAGGTCCTCATTTCAACAAATCAACCGAGGAATCATGCATTTGACACCATTGCCCAATGGACAGGCACAATGGATACAAGCCAAATTTTTCATAGATTAGTTATTTATAGGTGCAAAGTATAGGGATTCTAAGGTTCACAACATCCCACAAGGGGATCCCATCCCCTTTGGTTGCCATTGGTAACCACCAGATTTGCCTGTGAAAATGGAGGGTTAAGATCTAGCTAGCTTTCATCAGGATGGTATTCAACAACAAGTGTATCAAGTTTCACAGTGATTAGAGTTCATTTCAGAGGCATGTTCTTCAAATTTTGGGGAAAGTTGTTATTTTTAGCAGTTTTCCTACTTTCTAGGAACCAAAGTTCTGAGGTCTACAGGTCAAAGGTGATCACATATTTTTGGTCCTTGAGAGCTCAAGATGTCAATGATCATTTTTCAAGTGACATGTGAGACATTGATATTTTTTGCAGTTAGAGTTTCAGGGATCATGTGACAATTTTGAGCAAATATTTAGATTCCTTGTAGAAAATCAAGTCCTTTGAGATTGATTTTATTGGCATGCAAGATGTTGCATTTTTTAGCAGTGCATATTTTTACACATGCTATATTTGGCAGTGATCTCACAACAACTCCCTTCATTTTTTGTCTTTGCTATTTTTTAGGAGTCCCCAAATTGGGGACAGATGTTACACCTCTTATGGCATGAAGTTCCACGTGTGATTTTCATCACAATGGATGGGTTTGCAACATGATACACATGGAGTTTTTGGGGTTTTATGGGATGGTGTCTTGGAGGATGAGACCTATTTCCTCCCTAGTGGATTGTTGTGATCATAGCGCATTGGTTTCCTTCATGTTGCATGATTGGATTGATGAATTATCCTCTTGGTATATATTTTGATGGTTATGAAGCATGCTACCTCATCACAATGTTTCTTGTTCATCTAGAGAGTGTTACACCTTCATTCATGCATGATGGCTCTAGCTCCCCAAGGGGTTGGATAATGGTGTAGTGTCATGGCATCATATTGTTCTTGGAGCATCCTAGTGATTGTGCATGGTGGTGTCGTTTTATTGATTTGTCACTAAGATGGGGTGCTCCATATGGTCCCCTCTTTTGGTGTTATTCTAGCCATCACATGACTAGGTTGTGGTTATGTTGGGGTGGTACATATTGTCTAGGGGTTGATTTCACTAGCACATGGGGATCTATTTTACATGAGGATTGTACATTTACATGGTTGATATCATTCACTTGGAGAATGCCTAGCACATTGACCTCCTTTCACATGGTTCTAGAAGGTTTATTGATGTATTTGAGTGTTTTATATGGTTGAGGGATTCCTAGTGGGGAAATACCCTAGGTCATATGGGCATGATTGGCATAGTAATGGTATATTTAGCATATGCACACTTCGTTTGGAGTAATCACTCAACCTTTCCACTTTGTCTTATGATTGATCTAGCCCTCACATTGGCTAGGTGTTGATGATATTAGATGATACTTTGCTACATTGGATGGATGCCCCTAGTGTTTATGGATTGATTTGGCATGAGGATGAGATCTTGGCATGATGGACTCCTTGTTTGAGGAGAGCATTCTTGTACACTCATTTTTAGATGGTTTATAGCCCTCTCAACAACTATGTTTGACATGGTGTAACATGGTTTGAGCCTCATTGAGTGGATGCCTTTGCTTGATTGGATACTCTTGGCACCTGGATCAAGTTGACATACCATTCTTAGTAGAGTGCTCCATTAATTCCTTCTTATTTGGATATATGTTGAGGCATGGTCACATGATTCTGCTTGCTTTATGGGGTCATCCCCTCTGTTTATGGATCTAGGGGATTAATTTGGTAATACTGCACATGGATCTATGCCTTGGCACACATGTTGAGGTCACCCTATGTTAGAGGAGTCTTTCTAACAACTAATGGATCATTGCTTACACACTTATACATGAGATCCACTTTTGGAGGAGTTTTGGAGGGTCATCCTAGCTCATGAGCATCTATCTTTGGACAAAGTGCCCACATTGTTTCCAAATCAATACTAGTAGATGCATAATGGCTATGGGATTTCCAAATTATGATCATAATAGAAATTCCGACAAATATTGAGCAAGTTATGGTGGTTACAAATTTGCCACGTTAAAATTCTCACCACATTTTGACTAGTTTTTTTAGAAATGCCTCACCATTGTTGCTTGAGCGTTTTGGTTATTGGGAAGAATGAAATTAATGTATGCACATGGTGGAGGATGCCTTGCACATAGATACACATGGAATAAGCACCTCATTATTTTATTATTGTTTAACTTGTCTCATGAGTTGGTTATGTGAGGGAAGATTATTTAATTGTTTTCCTTGGGGATAAGGATGTATTTAGATTCTAGATATCTCCAAGTATATTTTATTGTTTCTTCTTGGAGAAGAAAGTGGAGCTCAACAACTCATTGCTACTTTTAGTAAGGAAGTTGTTAAAAAGGTTATTTTAATGTTATTCCTTGGAGAACTAATGGATCTAGGAAAAAAAATATTATTTTATTGTAAATGGAAATGGAGCTCAACTATATTCAAAGAGTAGCTCTCTCTATAATTTATCACGGTTGGATTTGTGAGGAGTCTCTCCTCTTGGAGATCTGTTGAATATCTAATGGACAGCTTTTGGATATTATTGGGTTATTTCTTTTATATGTGAAGCTAATATTTGTCATCTCTAATTGTTGTTGATATATGTTGGGAATTGTTGAGATTGTGTACCTTGGGAAGTGGTCCCCATGTGTTTGTGAGCTCCTAAACACATGTGGTAAGTACTATGTACTTTGAGCCTTGTACTTTATGTCTAATTTCACTTTGACTAAATGACTATTAAGTCAAAAGTAAAATTTGGTCATTTTAGCCTAAATGACTATTAACTCACTTTGTGGGTGAATTAAAAAACATAAAGTGAACTTAAGGAACTTAACCCAAAGTGGATTTGAGAGTGAGATTATTATGGGATGATCTCAACCTTTGATTGGACATGAGATGGGATGATCTCATCCATCCAAATTTTAGGTTTCCTTATGGAGGTTCAAGAGGGGCGCAAACGGCAAAGGAGAGCTCATTCACTCATTTGTTCACTTGGAGAGTTTGAGAGAGAGCATGAGGATGAGGTTGGAGGCTAGAGTTGAGGAAAGCTTGGGTGCTTCTATCCACGGAGGCAGCCACAAAGCTTAGACCCTCATTTATTTGTTGGAGTTGATCTTGCTTAGAGGAGGGCGCACTGACAACAGGGAGGACTTACAGAGCTCAGATTGCAGTGAGGACAATTTCAGTGGAGAGCTACAACACAAATTCAAAGTACTGTGGGAGGGTTTCTCCATCAGAGCTTCCATTCAACAGAGCTCTTCAGCTCAGTGGTCTTGGCAACTTGTGAGGAGGGCGCACCATCCTAGGGCGCATCTTATTCATTTGGACTTGTGTTTCAACTTGGTTCAAGCTGCTATTGTATCAAGTTGATCTATTTATTGTACTTGTTGTATTCCACCTTCTTTTCTCCACATATATACACTCATATTCCAAACTGGTTTTCCCCAGGGGGGTTTTATCTAAGGTCATGTTGACCAAACATACATGTGTTCATTTTCATGTATGCTAGTGTTTAGAACATTATTATTTCATCTCTAAAAGATCTCTAGGTGTGTTATATATCTTATGGTATGCATGTGCTAACAACTTGTGACAAAACTACATGCTACAACACCTATATGGCCTATGTAACCATAACAGAGCAACAAAGAAGTATTGAACAGTTTGTTGTTATAAAACAGCAACAAACCCTTGTTTACAGTTGAAACTTAGAGCCAACTTGAGGTCAAAGACATACCTAGTTGGCAGCGTGTGAGGACCTGGAAAATCTTCATGGTATTAGAGCTTGGTGGCTGATTTTCGCTGAGTTTTGGATAGCATCTTGGTGGACTGTTTTAGACATATTTACATCATTAGAGGTGAGGACACACTCATTCTCATTCTATATGTGGATGACTTGTTCATCACAGGAGCTAAGGATCTCATAGCTGAGTGCAAGTTGGGACTTGCATCAGAGTTTGAGATGAGTGACATTGGATTGATGCACTATTTTTTGGGTATGGAGGTATGGTAGGAGGAGGGACACATATTTCTCGGGCAGGGGAAGTATGTTTGTTAAATTTAAAGCAGCTGCAAGAGCCATTCTCCGGGAGGATGGCAAAGACCCTAGCCAAGATCTAGGGCCCCCAAGTACACCCCTGGGGTTTCTTGGTCTAGGACCAAACAGACAGTGACATGGCAAAAGACCCTTGTAAGGGCCCCCAGTATATGACTGGGGTTCTTGGTCTGAGACCAAGCAGCTAAAGCCCCTAGATATGTCTAGGGCCCCTGGAAATGTCCAGGGTACCCATGCCTAAGGCATGGGTTGATCCTTGGTCTTGTACCTTGGTGGTTAAGACCCCTGAGAGGGCCCCCAGTAGATGACTGGGGTTCTTGGTTTGGTACCAAGCAGTAAACACCCCTGAGAGGGCCCCCAGTATACAACTGGGGTTCTTGGTCTAGGACCAAGCAATTAAAGCCCCTAGATAAGCCTAGGGCCCCTGGACATAGTCCAGGGTACCCATGCCTGTGGCATGGGTTGATCCTTGGTCTTGTACCTTGGTGGATAAGACCCTAGAAAAAGTTCTGGGGCTACTTGATCCTCGATCAAGTATTTTGTTGGTGTATGACTTTCCTTGAAGAAGGACATGACCACATGAGGGATAAGTCCCATATGCAATGATGATAAAGTAATAAGATCACCATGAAAATGAATGAACGAGTATTTCCACTTTGTAAACCCTCCTTAAACCCTCCTTAACCCTCTCCTACCCTTGCTTGTGTGATTTGGGGTTTTTATGTTGTTTTGTCTTAAAGGGAAATTAAAGTTTAAATTAAATGTTTATTATATCATGTTTAAATTAATTAATTTAAACATGTTATATTAATTATTTTAATTTAATTTATATTTTTATTACCCTAGCCTAAACTATAAATAGAACCCCCTACCCCTCACATTATACACTTGTTATCTTCTGCTATTGTGCTCCTAAAGTCTACGGATTTGTCTCCTTGCTGTGGCCCCATCTGCTGATGTAGTGTCTCCTTGCTGCGACCTCTTCTATTTGTTGTTGCAGAGGTTGTATGTAGTGTTGCGGCTCCCTGTGGGGACTATGAGGTGAGTACGACCCTCCTTCTATTATTGTAGGGTTGTTGACTGCAGTGTGGCCCCTCTTGTTCTGCTGTGGTGAAACTTTAGGGTGCGGCCTCTCTTATTCTGCTGTGGTGAGCCTATAGGGTGCGGCCCCTCTCCTATCTGTTGTGTGGGGTGTATGAGGTGCGGCCTTCTTCTATCTGCAGTTGTGTGAAGTGTATGATGTTCAGCCTCTCCTTATTTGTTGTTGTGTAAGGTGCAACCTCTTCTGATTGTTGCTGTATGGCCCTTCCAAATGTCTGTTGTGATATGACTGTGTACGCCGTCCTCCCTTTTCTACTGTGGGGTGTTTTTGCTTGTGTTCAGACCGTGACCTTTTTCTTGACTATTGGCCTTCCTGTGTAAGGGTTTTGTTCATAACAATTCTATGTGAGGGTTTGCTTGCTTCACCTACTGTTACTGTGAGGGTTTGACAGTGAGAAGTCTTTGTGGCCCTTTCCCTTTTGGTGGCAAGAAAGTTTCTTCATCTCTTGGCAAGAGATCCAACCTATATGGTGGATCTATGACCTGGACTTTGCCTGAGCATAATTACAAATGGTTCTACATCTCTTATGGTGGTTGTGACTTCTTTAGAGGTAAGGTTTCAGGACAAGGTAAGCTACCTACTTATCACTTTCAGATCTGAACTTTGTTTTGATTTCAGTACTGTTTTGATCTATCTAGATTTGTGTTTTAACATTGACAACTATTAGATCTGAACTGTATATTGAGTTTACCTTTCTGCTTCTACAGTTTGATTGATTGTTTAATGATCAGATTGTTTTTGAGTTTAGATCTATATATCTATATTTAAGTTTGAGTTCAGATTTGCACTAAAGTCTTACTATTTATCCATATTATCAGATCTCCTAGATCTGTACACTGTTTAAGTAGTAAAGATTGATGTCTGAACAGTAGCTCTAGTTGTTATACTCATTGAAATTTAAAAGATACTACTGTTATGCTTTACTGCCCTAATTCCAACAATGTTGCAGATATTCTGAGCAGATTTCAGATGGAGGACTGCAGACGTATGTCGACACCCATGGTTACCAACTGGAAGAAGCTTAGTTCTTCAGATTCCCAGTTGGTAGATGCTACAATTTATAGGCAGTTGATCAGTTCACTTATGTATCTGGTGAACACCAGACCAAATATTTGTTTTGTCATGAACACTCTCAACAAGCATATGATAGAGCCGAGGAGTGTTCATTGGATTGGAGCAAAACATGTGTTGAGGTACATTGTTGGGACAATTGATTTTGGCTTGAACTATATCAGAGGTGATGGGGTCAGTTTGGTTGGCCACACCGATTCAGACTGAGCAAGATGTGCTACTGACAGGAAAAGCATCTCAAGGTGTTGCTTTGGTTTGGGGTCGGGACTTGTTTCCTAGTTCATCCAGAAGCAGAAGCCAGTTGCTTTGAGTTCCGCCGAGGCAGAGTACATGGCAGCCAATCAGGCCAGTTGCGAGGCCATTTGGCTTCGTAAGATGCTGGTAGGATTATTTGGTCAAGAGTTGCCACCGACCATCATACACTGTGATAATCAGAGTTGTATCAAACTCTCTGAGAATCTAGTTTTCCATGACCGGTCGAAGCACATTGAGATCAGATATCCCTTCATCGGAGATTGGGTTCAGAGAGGGGCAATACAGTTACAATATATATCGACTAACAAGCATGTTGCAGACATCCTCACCAAGGCCCTGCCAAGGGGAAAACATGTCTACTTTAGAGACAAGATGGGCTTGGTGAGAAACACTTTCCTCGATAAGAGGGAGTGTTGAGATTATGTACCTTGGGAAGTGTTCCCCATGTGTTTGTGAGCTCCTAAACACATGTGGGAAGTACTATGTACTTTGTGGCTTGTACTTTATGTCTAATTTCACTTTGACTTAGGAGATTTAAGTCAAAAGTGAAATTTGGTCATTTTAACCTAAATGGCTATTAATTCACTTTGTGGGTGAATTAAGAGACATAAAGTGAACTTAGGGAACTTAACACAAAGTGGGTTTGAGAGTCAGATTATTATGAGATGATCTCATCCGTCCAAATTTTAGGTTTCCTTATGGAGGTTCAAGAGGGGCGCAAAGGGCAAAGGAGAGCTCATTCACTCATTTGTTCACTTGGAGAGTTTGAGAGAGAGCATGAGGATGGGATTGGAGGCTAGAGTTGAGGAAAGCTAGGGCGCTTCTATCCATGGAGGCAGCCACAAAACTTAGACCCTCATTTATTTGTTGGAGTTGATCTTGCTTGGAGGAGGGCGCACTGACAGCAGGGAGGACTTACAGAGCTCAGGTTGCAGAGAGGACAGTTTCAGTGGAGAGCTACAACACAGATTCAAAGTATTGTGGGAGGGTTTCTCCGTCAGAGCTTACATTCAACAGAGCGCTTCAGTTCAGTGGTCTTGGCAACTTGTGAGGAGGGCGCATCTTCTTCATTTGGACTTGTGTTTCAGCTTGGTTCAAGTTGCTATTTTATCGGGTTCATTTGTTTATTGTACTTGTTGTATTCCACCTTCTTTTCTCCACATATATACACTCATATTCCAAACTGGTTTTCCCCGGGGCGGTTTTATCCAGGGTCATGTTGACCAAAAATCCCTGTGTTCATTTTCATGTATGCTAGTGTTTAGAACAACATTATTTCAGCTCTAAAAGATCTTTAGGTGTGTTATATAGCTTATGGTATGCATGTGCTAACATCTTGTGACAAAACTACATGCTAGAGCACCTATATGGCCTATGTAACCGTAACAGAACAACAAAGAAGTTACTGAACAGTTTGCTGTTATAAAACAGCAGCAAACCCTTGTTTGACAGTTGAAACTTAGAGCCAACTTGAGGTCAAAGACAGACCTAGTTGGCAGCTTGTTAGGACCTGAAAAATCTTCATGGTATCAGAGCTTGGTGGCTGATTTTTGCTAAGTTTTGGACAACATCTTGGTGGACTGTTTTAGACATCTTTTGGGCATATTTTGTGGACAGCCATTGACAGAGTGCCCACATTGTTTCCAAATCATTACTAGTAGATGCATAATGGCTATGGGATTTCCAAATTATGGTCATAATAGAAATTCTGACAAATATTGAGCAAGTTATGGTGGTTACAAATTTGCCACGTTAAAATTCTCACCACATTTTGACTAGTTTTTTGAGGAACGCCTCACAATTGTTGCTTGAGCGTTTTGGTTATTGGGAAGAGTGAAATTAATGTATGCACATGGTGGAGGATGCCTTGCACATAGATACACATGGAATAACCACCTCATTATTTTATTATTGTTTAACTTGTCTCATGAGTTGGTTATGTGAGGGAAGATTATTTAATTGTTTTCCTTGGAGATAAGGATGTATCTAGATAACTCCAAGTATATTTTATTGTTTCTTCTTGGAGAAGAAAGTGGAGCTCAACAACTCATTGCTACTTTTAGTAAGGAAGTTGTTAAGAAGGTTATTTTAATGTTATT
>CBVK0100035542.1:0-12952 GCA_900067695.1 Picea abies | reverse complement strand
TAATTAATTAAAAAAAACTACTCTAGACTCGACGGAATTCCGCGAAACTTCAGACATTGCCTAGCATGGTCATTTACAATAATCCTAAAAGGTTACTCAATGAACAAGATCACCAGAGTGCCTTCCACCACTTTGGAGGAAGCCTGGGAGGGAAAAACTCAATGGAGATTAACCTGACTAGTTAGGCCACATTAACCCCCTGAGATGAAAAAACCCTCGATGAAAGGAACTCCCCTGATGTCTACATCCAAGGTACCTGACCTAACTATGACCCATGCAGACATTATTACATTATATACCCTCGCAGGGGTGCGGAAATCCCGTTTACAAAAATTTAAGTGCTGGTGTATAAAACACCCAGTAGAACCATCTCTGTCTCTGATATAGAATAATCTTCATGATAATGAGTTGACCTCGGTGCTAAACCAGCGGTCAACAGGGCTTGCATATATTGCTGAATATTTACATAATATTTTGGCAAAACTTGCTCAGAAACATTGTTTGGCAATTGGATACTGTTCTACTTGTTGAAGGCTAAATTATAAGATATAATTGCTAATTTTTTGGGCTGATTTTCTCATTGTTGTGACCAATTACTCATTGCTGGTATACACTTATTCACTGCTGCAATTTTACAACAACAATTAGTTATATTTGGTAGTTAGCATTTGGAAGTGATTGGTAACTCGGTAATTGACTATTATATGCATCAGAATGTTTATTTTCTCACATAGGTTAACTGATTTACCTTGTAAACCAACCCAAACCCTCTCACTTTTTTAGATATAACTTACCCTCATTGAGTGACCAAGATAGGGGGCCATGGGCTTGGCTAATCTTGCTAAAGGATCCCTTGATATCACTAGAGAAGCCTCCATTGTGTTGGACATCTCTCTCCTTCACTAAAACGAAGGAAGTATTTGCCTAGGTGATAATGACAAATACTTCTAATTGTTACACAAGATTGACATTTTGTAAGGGGATTTGCACCAGTAGAAATCCTGTGATAACACTTATATATATATATATATATATATATATAACATACTCCTTGTATGCATATCATCAAATTTCTTGTACCCCGAGGGGTTTGCTCAAATGATTGTCATCAATATTACTGGACATTTGACTATTTTCATGTCAACATATACCTCAATGAAATCCCCTTAAATAAGATGCTTAAGAAAAAGATAAAAAAATATCATATCACACACACACACACACACACATATATATATATGCACCCCTATTTACTCTTCACATTTACATAATAGCGACTGCATTATACGATTACCTTAAGCTACATCACATAACAATAAAGTTAATGCTGTCTTTTCTGCCTTTATTAATATTAACATATTAAAGGTACTTGTTGGTTGTTAGAAGTTGAGTATTGTGGGTTAGAAAGGTTGATGTTGTCCAGTGGTATCACTGGTAAGGAAATGTTTAATATTAGGCCAGCAGTTACATCTTTTCCTTTACATTAGTAAGCTGAACGTTTTATGTTTTGGTTTTTTTTTGGTGATATTATTTGTTTAATTTTATCTGAAATCTAGTTAGAAATTGTTGGATGTGCAGATTAGAGTGGTTAAGTCTGTATAATCCAAGTGCCCCAGGGGTTTTTCAACATGATGAATCCATTTGCACATTCAGAAATGCAATTTAAATAACAGAAAATTGTGATTTCGCCCAAATTTGTATCTCTGGATTTGGGTGAAAAATGCCAAAACTTAGAATGTTTAGACAAAACCCATCAGTAATCTTAATGGTTACCCTCTCTTTAAGCAAATTAGTCAGTCAAATTGGTAATTTTTCATGGTGATAATAAAAAAAAATCACTTTCTCCTCCTTTTTCCTTTCGTTTTCAGATTCAATGGCTTTTTGTTTATGTCAGGTATTTTGGATGGGTGACTTAAAAGACTTTGTATTGATGGACTCTCAAAGGAATAGTTCATACACATTTTAAAATCTTTGTATAGCATCATTGTTGCAGCTTTCTTATTTTCTTTTTACTTAGATTGTATTTTCTAGATGACAATTTGTTTGGTATGAAACATAACTATATTCAGTATTGCAATATGCCCATTATCAGTAAGACTAGTTAATCTTGTGGATATCATGTCAAAAGCTCAGATAATGTTGAAAATGTACGGAGTTGATTGCATGTTTTCTTGTTATATTTGTCATTCAGGTGTTCAAGCTGCTTATTGGCGAATGCTTTGTGAAAGAAAGATGACACAACCTGCTGCCATTTTTCTTATGCGTTCAATTGATGAAGCCATTGACATGGTAGACTCTCGTGAGAGATTACTTGACTGGGAAGTATTAGAGGCTCATGTCAGATTTTCAGACCATTTTAAATGCTTTCAAATGAGGTGTCTACCCCAAAAGTTGGCGACATTTTTTGATGTTGCGAAATTGAGGTTGGCTTGCTACATCTGCGCAGCATTTCTTCGTGCTCATAAAATTGCTAGAAGACTGTTAAGTAATTTTATCGGTGAGACAATTTCCCTGCAACCTGTTTATGCTTTCTTCAATTAGTGAAAAGTTTTGTCTTAACCTAAATGGAAATAACTTAATAATCTCTATAAGTTGGCTTCATGTTTGAATCATGCCAAGAAACTTGTCAAACATGGGAGATTTAAAAAAAAAAGGTGTTTCATCCTTATCATTCCAATAAAGTGATTGATTAATTTAAGGAACTACAATTTGAAATAGTAGGACCATTCCTTGATAGAAACTCTTTCAAATGGGTCGGTGTGCATCTCATTAAGAGTATAGCCTAGACCGCAATTGAATCCTTGAAAATGAACTTTCTTTTGAGTTCTATATATCTCTTAACTCTCCTTTGAATTCTCTTATATCTTTTAATTGTTTATCCCTAACAATATAACATCAATATGTTGTAGGTGGCTCGTCCATGTTTTGTTGTAGAGTAAGATGCCAATAAGATAAGTAAATCAGTAGCCTGTCTCGGTATGGTCTAAGTACGTTGTTTATTAGCCTTTGCATTGTTATTGGTGATTTAGCAAGTCTAAAAGGCATTATCAGCCTTTCAACTAACCTTTCTTAAATTTTAAAGTTTGTTTTCTTAACCCTTCTTAAATTTTAAAATTTGTTTTCTTAATGTACGTTTTCTTCTTTAAAAGCCGGTGCTATCCTAACCTTAGGTTCAGTTTGGAGAATCTCTTTAGCCCATTGAGTTGGTCTACCAAATATTGAATCCTTAGTCTCTATCGATTCTTTCTCATTGATATGATATTGGACCTAACAATGAAAAGATCCTCACATAGAAGTAAAATAAAATGTATAAGAGAGCAATTATGCAAGATAAGAAAAGATTATGAGAACTAGACATACATATTCAGAATCTTATGTTATATTATAAATAACTCTCGGAAATAAGATAGATAAAATATGTTCATTAATGTCCAAAAATTGACCAAAAGTAGGTTAATGGGGCTGCTCAATAGAAAGTGGGAATGCTAAGGTCACTTCTATAAGAAAGGAAAGTAGAACAAAGCTAATCTATAAGATGTAAGCTCTACTAGCACAAAGCCAAAGTGATACAATCCTATGGAAAAGGGTAGAAAGAAAAGAGGCTTATGGCTCCAAGTGTTTGTCATCTGAAGAAGGAGAACGAGGGTTTTCCTCCCCTTAAGTATCCATTGTTACATGTGCAACTCTTCTACAATTTTAGGTTGAAGAGAAGAAATTCTAGATGGAGGCCTAGCTAGAAGAGTTGGGGTTTGCTCAAGGAATGAAATTTATGTTTGGAGGAGGTGAATCCCAACTCTGATCGGGAGGAGGTGCATTGTTTACTAGGATGGCATAAATCGTCTTGATACCTAAGTCGACAACTCCACAAGGATCTAGCTAGTGTTGGGGTCGAATGTAATGTCCCCACTATGGGACATCATTATATTACAGAGTGTTATGATGACCAGAGTAGCCAGATGGAAGTTATAGTGAGTATAGGCGCTATTGAGGGGTTTTTTGGGGTCCAGATTGCATCGCTTATCTTATTTCATCATCATGATCCATTCTGCACAGCTTGGCTTTGGTTCCGTTGCATTCCGACGATTTCTGTAATTTTGAGTTATTCTAGGCTATATGTTAATTAAATTCACTAAGGAGGTCATATTGGGCATAATACTTGGAGCAACCTCTTAGCGTAATAGCTCATTGGAATCGGGAGGAATAGCACTACAGGATAGGATGATGAGAAGTGACTTTCAGTAGCCAGGGAAGCCACAAGGAGGGATAAACTAATTTTTAGAGGAAAAATAGTTAATTAATTAATTAAAGTGATTTAATTAATTAATTAAAGTAAAAGTCACTTGGAGAGACAAGGTGAGCAGAGAGGATAAAAGAGAGACAAGGGCCTCTATTCTCTCATTATGTTGTTTATCATTTTGATATCTAGCTTCTGGCTAGTGAACCCATGCACTTGGGGGTTTTGAGGGTTTTGACTTAACAAACCCTAGAGATCAACTTGATGGTGAAAGATCCCACCCAACCTAATCCAAGCTTGGTCACGGAGGTGAAAGATTGCTCCCTCACCATTCTACATCAAATCCTGTAATGTTCCCAAGCCATTATGCTAGGAACATCACGGTTTTGGGTGTCTTTTTAAACTTTTATTGGTTGTGGAATTTCGTCAAACACTTTGTTGATCTACTTGTTTACATGTGTTTACTTGCAGGTTGGCCTCTTGATTTCGGCCTTAGGGTTTATGTTGATGAATTATACATGTGTTGCAGCAATAAACAAGAAGATACAATCATGGAACATACCTCAACCATATGCAACATGATAGACAAGACAAAACATCTCAAATCTTCTTTTATTCATGAAATAGGAGAACCTGCTACAATGAAGATGTCGATCTGCAATGCTCAACAAATGGCTAAAAAGATAGACAATAGAAAGTGCTACAAAAATCTACTGATAATACAAAATAAGACTCCAAGGGCTGGATAAGAGATGAAGACCAATGCCAAGGTAGATATGGGCCATATGAAATGTCAAACCCCCACTGGAAGATGCCATGTCCTGCTGGAACCCTGAATAACCTCAATAATTCGGCCCTACTGTCAAAGATGCCCAATCACCTCAAGAAGTATGCCAAACAGTAGATCGGGTGATGGCAAGAACAACCCAAGTGCCCGAATCTCCAAGATCCCTCTCAACCCCTATGGATCTGACTCTCCTACAAGGAATGGTGCGCCGCCCTGGATGCCTGAAACCCTAGATAATTCGGCCTCTCTCCTAGAGACCTCCAATAGCTCCACCAATCCACTAGAATGATCGATTGGGGCACGATAATGAAAACCCAAGTGCTCAACTGGGAAAAATACCTGCTAGATCCTTAGATCTAGCTCTCTTGCAAGATGTGGTGTGCCCTCCTCTTGGGAAATATTCCCACTCTCAACAAGAATAAATCCACCACCAAAACACCTCCAAAGTCTACCACGAATAATGCTATGACACCTGCAAAGGAAACCCAATACTTGGAATTCCCAAAATCACTTCTCCTCAACTAGGACGAATCCTCCCTCAATGGATGGTGCGCCCCTCTTGCTGGAAACCCCAACTGGTGCGCCCTCTCTCACTTTGCACCTGCAATTGATGTAGAATCCTCCTGCAACTGAGTAGATCTGGAACTAGAATGGTGTGGGAGAGTATTGCATCTCCGAGACCAAGCTTGGGACAAGCTAGGTGGAATCTTTCACCACCGAATTGTCCTCTAGGGTTTGTTAAGTCAAAACCCCCAAGAGATGGGCCCTCTAGCTAGAAGCCAGGTATCCAAAAGATAAACATACATGAATCCATGAATAGAGGCCCTTGCCTTTCCTTTTTACTTCCTGCTCACCTTCTCCCTCCAAAGTGACTTTCATTTTATTAATATTTAATTAATTAATTAAATCACTTTAATTAATTAATTAACCTTTTTACCTATGAAAAGCGCCTTATCTCTCCTTGTGGCATCCTTGGCCACTGAAAGTCACTTCTAGCCATCCCATCCTATAGTGTTTCTCCTCCCGATTCCAATGAGCAATTACACTAAGAGGTTCCTCCAAGTAATGTGCCCAAAATGACCTCTTCAGTGAATTTAATTGACTTATAGCTCAAAATACTTAATGGAATGATCCCAAGCCATTATGCCAGGATCATCACAGTTTTGGTGTTTTTTTAAACTTTTTCTGATTGTGGTATTTCGTAAAACACTTTGTTGTCCTACTTGTTTAGATGTGTTTACTTGTTGAATGGCCTCTTGATTTCGGCCTTAGGGTTTACTAATGTGTTTATACGTGTGTATGCAGCAAATAATAAGAAGAGACAACTATGGAACATACCTCAACCATATGCAATATGATAGACAAGCCAAAACATCTCAAACAACTTTTTCATAAGATAGAGAAACCTGCTACAATGAAGATGCCGATCTGGAATGCTCAACAGATGGCCAAGAAGATAAACAATAGAGCTGCTACAAAATGCTCCAATAGAAGACTCCAACACACCTCCAAAGGCTGGATATACAATGAATACTGAATACAATAGATCTGGGCTGTGAGAATGCTAAACCCCCAAGCTGGAAGGTGCCACGCTCTGCTAGAATGTTGAAGCCCTCAATAATTCGGCCCTACTGCCAAAAGTGTCCAATCACCCTAAGAAATATGCCAATTGATAGATCGGGCAACTGTAAGGACAACCCAGGTGTCCAAATCTTCAAATCCACTCTCAAACCCTGTAGATCTGAACTCCACTAAATGGTGCGCCGCATTGGATGACTGAAGCCCTGGATAATTCGGCCCTGATGAAGGAGGCCTCCAAATGCTCTGAAACTCCCCAGGAATATAGATCAGAATACTTCAAGTCACTAGGTGAAGTCTTAGGGTCAGATCTGAAGTGTAACCCCTCCAAACTGACTAGATCTGAATCTCAAAAATGCCCTCCTCTTCAATTCGTCCCACTGCTCCAAGAAATAATCTGAGCCATAAAACTCTCTCAGAAAGCACTAGGAATGATGGTTAAGGCCCTGCAAGAACCCAGGTGATAGAATCTCCAAAATCCTTGCCAATCACCTGCAATGTATCTCTCGCCAAGAATGGTGCGCCCCCCTTGCTGGAAACCCCCAACTGGTGCGCCCTCTCTCTATCTGCACAAGTAACTGATGTGGAATCCTCCTGCAACTGAGTAGATCTGGAACTAGAATGGTGTGGGAGCGTATTGCATCTCCAAGACCAAGCTTGGGACAAGCTAGGTGGAATCTTTCACCACCGAATCATCCTCTAGGGTTTGTTAAGTCAAAACCCTCAAAACCCCCAATGTGGGGCTCACTAGCTAGAAGCCAGATATCAAAATAAGATCATACATGAATGAATGAGAAGAGGCCCTTGCCTTTCCTTTATACTTTTGGCTCACCTTGTCCCTCCAAAGTGACTTTCATTTTATTAATATTTATTTAATTAACCTTTTTACCTTTGAAAATCTCCTTATCTCTCCTTGTGGCTTCCCTGGCTACTGAAAGTCACTTCTAGCCATCCCATCCTATAGTGTTGCTCCTCCCGATTCCAATGAGCTATTACACTGAGAGGTTCCTCCAAGTAATGTGCCCAAAATGACCTCTTCAATGAATTCCATTGACTTATAACTCAAAATAGTCAAAATCATGGAAATCGTTGGAATGCAATGGAACAAAAGCCAACCTGTGCGGAATGGCTCATAACGATGGAATATGATGATCAATGCAAGTTGGACCCCACAATGCCTCTCAAATACCCCTGTACTCACTATAACATCCATCTGGCTACTCTGGTCAACATAAATCTCTGCACTGTGATGATGTCCCAAAGTGGAGACATTACACTCAAAATCATGGAAATCGTCGGAATGCAACGAAACCAAATACAACCTGTGTGGAATGGATCATGATGATGAAATGGAATGAGTGGTGCAAGTTGGACCCCACAATGCCTCTCAATAATCCCTGTACTCGCTATAACATCTATCTGGCTACTCTGGTCATCATAAACCTCTGCAATGTAATGATGTCACAAAGTGGGGACATTACAGTCCTCCTTGCTAGAAAATTGCTTGTCCTCAAGCAATAACCAAATCCCTCCAAGTAAAATACCAAGATCCCATGTCCACCTGTGGGATACACAGTAGAACCCATCCAAAGATGAACACTCATACACTCTGCCCCCTGGGTCCCATATCAAGTCATGAACTGCTAGCCCTTGGGAATCACAATCCTGAAATATACCAACTCCGTGAGTCTCCTACACATGACACATGGCCTCATCCCAGAATGAGTCCATCCTCCAAGCTACAATCAAGATCAACACGGCCTCCATCAACTGCACATGTTGATGCCAAAATGAGGTACTGCAAGACATCCGTGGGACACCCTCAAGCGATGTGCTCCCCTCAACACTAAAGCTCAATGGAAAGTCAGGACAACTTTCCCTTGCAAAGGTCCACTCGACTCTGTCAATCAGTGAAATGCTCAATCCTGCAGTCCCTGGGTCCCATGCCAACCTCTGTCGAAGATCACCATGAGGGCCCTGCACTACTCTGACTATGATTGTCTTCCTCCTGCATACATACTGGATCCTCCTCTCCTAGATGCTCATGCTGAAATATCTGTGACCATTGGACCTGTTGTCCAGGAACTGTATCTGTAAGGGCATCTCTGTAGAAGAAGTACCTGTCCACCCATCTCCAAGTCCGATCATGATGACCAAGAGTGAAAAACTGCCTCTCTCTATCGGACAAATATCTGCAAACCCACTCCAAACCAACCTGGTGTCGCCCTTATGCACACTTGCAAACGTGAGCTAAGTCCGGCTCACTTAGTGTGCCCTCGGAGACACAATGTCTAAGCTCCTGTCCACACTGTCAACTTGACAGGAACTTCTTCCGTCTAGGCTTACTCCTAGGGAAGCCAAGGGGGGTTGTCCCTAAGTTACTAAGTTAATTTTATTTACAATGTTCTAGGAGTTAGTTTTAATTGATTATAGGCTAAGGGGGAAAACTAGCCTATATGACAAGCAGCAATGCAAGTTCAATCCTAAGTCTATATGTCAGGCAGCCCTTTCCCTAAGTCAACTAATGACTAGTGCCTGAGGTTGGGCAGTGGGGTCAACTAAGTGTAAGGGTGTTTCGTTACAAACCAGTTTTACAATTAAATTCTACCAAAAACCCCAAGATTAGAATCACTTACAAAATTATACAATGTTACAACAAGATGAGATATACAAGATATAAACAAATCAAGATATATAGGATATACAAATCACACCCTAGGGCCAAGCATGCCCCAAGTGGCTTTTACCCCACTTGGACTGCCTTCACTGGCATCTAACCACTCAAGCACTTAAGGATGAAACAAGTGATGCCTCCCCAAGTGGGATACTCAAGCACTTGTTTATCCACACCACAACAATGAATATAGCAAATGACAATGAATCAATGTATCACAACCATGAAAGAAATAACAAGTAGTTGCACAATAAGATATATCAAATGAGATTATCACGAGTGTATGTTTCCTATCAACACATCTACTTCCCCAGCATGTACAAGAGTGATCTATGCAACTAATGTTCTTGTTAACGATTTTAGATCCCACCCCCTAACTATGTGTGCGTCTCAACTCCCTTATTCTGCCAAATAACTGCCCGGTGCTCAAGATACTGGGCTTTTACCCCCAGCCTAGCTTCCAAGGTCAGCCCGTCACTTCACCACAGCTAGAGGTAGTCAGAGAAGGGATCCCCCCAACGGAATCACGGGACGGTCCCCTGCCACTTCCCCCAAAGACTGGCCCTCTCGCCCGTTTTAGATGGCAAAAACAGTTGTTTAAAGACTCCTGAATGTTTCTAAGTATTGTTATGATCCCCGGGTGGATCTTAAGGTTGGTTGGGTTCGTTTTAAAGGTAAGTTTTAAGCACTTGTGTTTTATCTTCTTTAGCGAATGATCGTGAGTGAAATGTGTCTTAAAAACGAGTGATTGTAAACGAAATATTATTCCACCACAAGTAAAGATTTAGCAATGAATGAGAGCATGGTTTAAACCATCAATACCATCACATGTGAGATAGCTTCAAAAGAGATTGACCACGTAATCAAAACATAAAGCATGTAATGGCAAGATATTGCTAGAAAAACTTAAATGATTAAACCATGAACCATGTGAATTGGATGATGTCTATGTGTGCTTGTAATGAGATAGCTTAATAGGAAAGATAAAGCATGAATACATATGTTTAAACCATCAATATTTAAGCCAAGAGAATATACCATAAATATGTTACACCACTGGCACATTAAACATAAAGCACTTAAACCATGATTATTTAGCCCATAAACATAGAAGATATGTGTATGAAAAAGACACGTTGTGAGCAACAGTTAGCCTATCCAAACTAGGCCGTGAGCATCATCCAATGGTGTGTGAAAGTGTGATCAGTGTACCATAACATGAAACTTAAACAAACCTCTACTTTCAATGTGTAATATGCTGGAAGCCCAATGAATTTGTGAATTAAAGGGTGTATGAGAATTGAGTCTATGACAACAGAGATATTGAACAACCTTAAAGCATTAGAAGTGTAAACAACAGCTCATGCAAACATTATATTAGAAGTACTTAAACTATTAGCATGTAATTGTTGAACAACAATAGATGTGTGTGAAGTTTAAGTGCTTGTATCTGATCTGGGCGGTGAATTTAAGTGTGTGAGCAATGTGTTTATATCAGCAATAGATGATGAACAGTCAAGCAACTAAAGACATAAACAACATCTCATGAATCCAAAGGTCACTCTCACCTAAAACGTAAGCCTTGAACTATTAAACAGCAACTAAAATGTTTGAAGTTTTGAATGTTTAAAATATGACCAAAGTGGTGAGTGATGAGTGAATTAGGCAGCGAATGTTTATGTCATTTACCACTTGAAACAACAAACCCCAATGGTATGTGAGAGATATTACTTGCAACTGTTAAGATATGTGAGAGCCTAAATAGTTAGGGTAGAATCAAACCATTAGCATGGACATTTGAACTATCACATCGAACAGAAACAAGGCTATTTTATATGCACACAAGATGAGTATGAAGATTTAAACCCAAAGCATATATGTTATGTTTTTAAACACTAGCCCAACTGTGTGTGTAACTTGTGCAGTAGTGAGACAGCAAGGCCGTGAGCTACTAAGGTAAGTGAGAAAGTGTTTATGTGAGCAAAAGATAATGAATCAATTAGGTATTAGAACCACAAACATTAGCTCATCAATCAAACATGCATGCAAAGTGTGTAAACAGTTTAGATCACTAGCATGTATGACCAACCTTCAACTACTAACTGAACATATGAGTGTTGTGATGCAGGTAGCAAACAACTCAGCAAGGCCGTGGGCAAAGGTAAAAGTTTCACATACAGCAAAAGGGCCGTGAGGAAAGGCAGCAAGACAAGGCTGAGAGGTAAAGGAAAGTAGGCCGTGGGATAGTACACTTCAACAAGGCTGGCCGAGAGCAAAAGAAATAGGCTGAGAGTGCTAACAAGGCACAAGGCTGGGAGGTGCCTCCAGAATAGGCTTAAAACTTGTTCAAAGTTACAACGAATTATGCTAAGTAGAGAAGAGATATAAGAGCTTTTAGAGAAAGACTTAGCCAACTAAACCTTTAGAACTTTAACGTATCATATGCATATCTAGAAATGATTAGATAACCTCAAAAACGTTAGATCTAAAACATACAATTCAATGAAGCTATCTAACCAATTACATGAAGGGTAAGAGCATATGAGATTTAAAATGAAATGACTTGCAAATGTAGACCTATCCAAAGCAAACCCTAATGAATTAAGAATAAAAGAAAGCAACTAATCTAAGAGTTATACTTTACAAAAGAATATCTAGATCTAGGTTAAGCTAAGCTATATAAGCAAAAGAAGGATCAGATCTGAACTACACTACTTCTAGGGCCCAAAAAATGGTTAGAAAACTTCAGAAATATGGAAAAGTGAAGAAGAAAGGGAGAGATGTTACCCAGGCTCAAGCAAGGTGAGCCTAGAAGCCTTCCGGGTGTTTTGAGCAACCAAAACCTTCAAGATCTGACGCTGTCCCACCAAAACCAGCAAGCTGAAGCCTGCCAAGAGTGCTACAAAACACCTATAAAAGTAATGGAAAATTCCTATGCATGCATAGAAATCTTCCAAGCAACAAGTAGAGTATGGAAATGATATATTTGACCTATCTAAAGCTAAAACCAAGGCTGAAAAATGTATATGAGATGACTGCAGAAAAGGGTTAGAAAGAAAGAAAGAAGATTGGAGTTTGTGTAGGCCTCAAGGGAGGACTCTTTCTCGAACCTTGTCCCAAGTGAAGCCTTAGAAGAAGACCTGCAAAAGCTTAATACACACAAGCATATGGCATAGATAGATTGCTAGAACAACACTAAGAAGAGATCACTACAAACCTAGGTCATTCAATGAATCATAAACTAGTGATGGATAACATTCAACTAGCTTACCTAAGTAAAACCCTAGAATCAACACCATAAACAAATATGCAGAAAACTAAAGCAATATCACCTCATGTGGTGGAGCATAGAAGATCACTAACAATGCACCATGTAGTCCTCCAAAGCTTTTCCTTTATTATTCAGAAAATAGAGCAAGTGAAGTGGATGGCAATGTGGCAAGAGCAAGAAGATGGAGTGAGAAATTTCAGCATAATAGAGTTAGCAAGAGAATGGTGAAGAAAGAATGAGGGGGAGGGTTCCCTTTATACCTCTAGAGGCCAAAAGAAGTGGCTTGGATCAATGCCAAGTGTTAGTTTGAGAGAGATTGAGCAAATCTCAAGAAAGGGGCACATCATCTAGGGTTTGAAAACTAGATCTATGGTGTAGATCTATTAGAAGGTGTTGGGATCAAGCAAA
>CBVK0100035541.1:0-19005 GCA_900067695.1 Picea abies | reverse complement strand
TGAGGAGCAAGATTTCATCTTACTTATATTATACTTGTCCTGTCAACTAAAGTGTCTATTGGCACAATAGGGCCGACCTCACTTAGTTATATTATTTATTTATTATTATAATAATTAACATTACTATTACTATTACTATTAATATTAATTATCTTTTACAGTTTATCTTTAGACACAATAAGATAGGATTAATATTAATTATCTTTTACAGTTTATCTTTAGACACAATAAGATAGGGCTGACCTGTACCCTTTACTGACTCTTGAACAACATATAACAAAGGATCTGATACACCCACTAGTGCTCATCCACTAGGGGCACATCCATAGGGATGTCATGGACCTGATTCACTGCATCACACAGATGAACCAAGTCTTCACACGTGCACCTGTGCTCGTCCACAGGCACATTTGCTCTACAAATCTGCTTTCCCACTGCCACCAACAGGAGGATCATTTGGAGTCTTCTCATCAACTTTGCTACTGCTCAGAGGAGGCCATCACATCATCTTCATTTCTGTTACTCATGATGATGTGCCCAACGCTTTTTAGGGATTTCTCACATTCACCTTGTGCTCAGCCACAAGCACGTCCTAACTCAACAGATCGCTTTTACATCGGATAATCATTTGGAGTTCTTCTCTCTCACGTGATGGACAAGGCCATCTTTACGTACTTGACTTTGTCTCAGGCAGGAACCACAAACCCTTCTTAGGGGCTTTCTCCTAGGTTTGTAAGCTGAGAGAAAGACTTCACAAGCTGCTATGTTCCACATCTCATAGGTTTTTAAGCTGGAGGATGTCTCCCATAGCTGCTTTCATCAACAGAGTGAAGTAGAAGAGTGCGCCACACGTATGGGAGTGTTAGAGGAAGTGAGGGCGCACTTGAGGATGTAAAGGGAGGAAATAGGAAGGGGAAACATGCGCTTGATGGTTTATAGAGGAGTTAGATGCATGGAGGGGGAAATTAGGAATTAAACACATGTTCTTAGGCTAAATTTGGCCAAGATATGCATGAGCTAGCCAAGGAGGGAGAATGCGCCCTATTTTTTAGCGATTTAGCGTTTAAGAGATAATTAAAAGGTTTTTTAACGATATTTATGCATGAAAGGTGAGTTAATGACGAGTGAGAGGAAATTAGTGAGTGATTCAAGCCTTGATTGGCTTAATCATGCCCATGAGATTGCCACCTCATCCGCATGCCCCTTTTAATTAATCAATTCTTCACTTAATGCTTTTAACCTTGGAAAGTGTGCCCCTCATTAATTATGCCACCCAATTACCACATGTCATTGCATCTCTTCCAAATGTTGGAATCTAACCTTGCCACTTGTCACCTTTGGAGGTGACCACCCCTGCTATAAATAGAAACTGCTAAAAACAAGGTCTGACTCTTAAAAATTAGGAAACTGTCAGAAGCGTCTAGGATGACTAGGAGAACACTGCCATGTCAAATATCTAAAACTAAACACTGCTAAAAATATAATCTCGATGCATGTCAATGATATCATACTCATTGGATTCTATTTTTCGTGATGATTTGAAATATGTGCTTAGAATTGACATGCGAGCCTCGATGCTCCATGTACTAAAACTAGAAAATGTTGACAAGTCACCTCGAAAAAGGTCCAAAAGATTCAAAATGTCTCAAGGATCAGTTCTGCACACTCAGAATCCTGATCTGAGGCCTAGAGCTCAACCTACTAAAAATAGAAAGTACTTGCATGATCCCCCAAAAAATGCCATCAGGCTCAGTATCATGCAAGGACCAACATTGTATGCTCAGGACTGTCAAATGAGTCTTCAGTCACTGTCTCCTAAAAAGTAGGGTCACTTGCTATAAATAGACATCTCTCTCAAATCCATGGGAAACTAATCTAACTCTATCTCTGAAGCAAAAACAACCATATACTAGTCCTATACTTGTCTTTGATGGGAACCAACCTCTGGTTCACACAAGTGCTAAACTCTAGGAAAATTTGTGAATGCCAGCCTAAATAGTGTATGCTGGCTCTTAACCCTTAGGATTTTCAAGGGTGAAAATCCAAGGGTTAACAGTCCCGAGGGAAACAGTGAAAGAAAAGAACCCTTCAAGAGTAAGTGTGATAGTGGTACAATTTGGGCTTACTTCATGGCTTATGGTGTCATTAAATCCATTTTTATGAGCACTTTTGTAGAGGGAGCGCTTGTTGCTTGAGATACCCTTTCCTTGGTACTTTTTGCATTTCGAACCCCTTAAGTTCCTTTTGATACCCATTCATTATTTTGCAAGTCCCCTTTATAGGTTTCAAGCTTTATTCTTTCATTTTTTATTGGGCTAAAGTCCCTTTATAAATGTTTTGAGTGCATCAGAACAAGGGGCGATTACTATTAGAGGGGGTAGAGCTCAAGCTGGCCTTTATCAATTTTTACATAACATATATATAGCTATTGCATCAACCTCTGGGCCTTCAACCCCTTCTTCTCATGAGAGAATGAACCATGACCTGTTACCGAAGTTTAGTACACTGTGACAAGCTCCAAGATGGAAGAGTATGGCGGGGAATAGAATGTGTGTATTATGGGTGTTAAGTACAAAGGCTAAATAGGTTGACACCCAAGCAAAATATCCATGTATGAACAATCATTTACAAATCAGATTATGTACAATGCATGTTTCAAGAATGGATTTTTACAAATAACAAGCTCAAGAAATCAGATTATTTTTCAAGGTGCCACTCAAACCTAGTTCTGATTATATTTGATTGCCTTAATGGATAGTGTTACTCCCTCATGCCTAGGGGTAACTAGAGGAGATCATGTCTCGTGGCCCACAATGGAGAATATGATCCCAACCATGATGATCATCAACATGTCCACAGATGGCAACCCAACAACCCCCCTCATTCACCTTTATAGCTACAGGTCAATCAAGGCTCATCACATCCATGCAACCCAAAGTATGGGAGATGGTAAGCCATCGTCACCATGAGGTATGCTATTCCTTTTATGCAAAGTGTTGTGCTTAATTTGTTGACCATGTGGACAAGGATCTTTGGTTGAAGTTGGATAATGGATCACTAGCTTGGGAAATTGACAATTGTGTCAGTTGTAGAAAATTCCAGGTCCTATCAGCTGTCTTCTTGGTCTGTCTTTGACCAAGCTAAGACTCTAAGTTTTCTGCTGTCATAAGTTTTAATTTCTGCTGTTTTATAACAGCCAACTGATGTTTTTGTTTTGCTGATTTGTTATGGTTGTTATCTCTGTTTGGGTGCTCTTGCAAGTAGTTTTTATGTTAGGAAAAATACATACATGCTTCCAAATAATAACAACACACCTAAACTATCTTTTCTGCTGAAATATGGACAGATCTAAGAGCTAATAAACAGCCACTAAAATGCATGTGTAGACACAGGTATTTTTGGTCATATGACCCTGGATAAAACCCCCCCGGGGAAAACCAGTTTTGAGATATGATGTATATATGAGGTAGAGCTAATATCTTTTACAGTAAACAAAATACAATAAGAACCTGGTGCAATAGCAACTCCAGAATGAAGAAGATATCCAAGCTCAAACTGCCAGATGCCCAAATCTATGGTGCGCCCCCTCTGAAACTGCCAGATCTGCTCCAGAAATCCACTGAGATGCCAGAATGTAAATCCCCTCCACAGGAATGATGCTCCTGCTGCTGTGATCACTCTGCAATTGACATCAAGGAAAACTGATGGCTAGAAACTTCTCCAGGAAGCAAACAGCGTGCTAAAGCCATGCGCCCTCCTCAAAGATTAAGTCTCTCCAATAAAATAAGGATGAATGCTGCTCCAAGCCTCCATGAATGAATGCTAGCGGCCTCCTCCTATGCTCCTCATGCAACAAACCTCATGCTCAAACTCCAAAAACTCCTCCTCTCACAAGCAAAAGTCTCCTCATGAACAATACGCCCCTCCTTTGGCCTTTTGCCCCTCTTTAGGCAAGAATAGGGAAACCTAAGATCCAATGGATGAGATCATCCCAAATCAAAGGTTGAGATCACTCCTCATAAATGTAATCTCAAAACCCACTTTTGGGTTAATTCCCTAAGTCAACTCATGTCTCCTCAAAATCACCAAAAAGGTAATTTAATGTTCACTTTAGCCAAAAGTGACATAATGCACTTTAACCAAAGTCAAAGTACAAATAGACATAAAGTACTAGGACAAAGTGCCAAATGACTTTCCCACATGTGCTAAGGAGGGAAAACACATGGGGAACACCTCCTCAGGTACTAATCTCAACATCAGTTTCCTTGTTTCACCTTGGTGGTCAACTTCTATGCCCTAGTCCCGTGATGTCACCGCCCAGGGAAAAGGGGCACTACTCGGGGGCCCTCACAAGGGTAACGTTATGTTCCCCACCATACTTAACACTTTCCATCTCGGAGCCTCTTATAGTGTACTAAACTTCGACAATGGGTCATGGTCCATTCTCTCATGAGAAGAGGGGTTGAAGGCCTAGAGGTTGATTGCAACTGCTATTAAAAGAATAAGAAAATGATGCTAAAGAAAGAAAGGAATGATAGCAAAAGGACTAACAAAAGCCAGTCCAAACTTGAGCTCTACTCTTTCAGTGCTCACCCCGGTACCAAATAGCAATGCTATAGCTTGAAACCTTATAAAAGGTGACTTGCAAATATGATAAAGCGGACTAGAAAGATGGATGATAAAGGGGTTTGGAAAAAATAGTGTAAATATGGGGTAACTCAAGAGAAAGCACACCCTCCTCAAAGGAGCTCACAGAAATGGATTTAATGACACCATGAATCATGAAGTAAGCCCTAAAACCATATCACTGTCACACTTACTGTTGATGTTTTGGTAGCTGTGGGAGGTATTAACCTCCATGGATAAACCTTTGACTAGAATAGAATATTCCGGAAGCAAGAGAAAACCTAAATAGATGTGTGAAAACCCTGGAAGACAAGTAGGCTCAGCAGAATAAGTTGTATATATATATATATCCAGAAAAGGACAGGTCAGCCCTGTTTGAAGAGACACTTGTTCACCTAGCTAGATTAGTATAAATAGAAGGCTCCCCAGCTCATTTGTACACACACTCAATCATCCAGAAGCAAGGCACAAGTGTTGAGGAGGAGCTTCAGCAGCTGCAGGTGTGTAGTTATTGCCTATTCAATCTTTTGGTACTCTATCTTGTGCGCTATCTTGTACTCTATCTATTGGTTCTAGTGAGGCTTCCCAGAATTATTCTTTCTGTCAAAGGTTAAGGTGCTCGGGGGTGGCTTTGTGCCTATGGTTCGGTGACAATGATGTGACATTGTCTATGGTTAAACGAGCACAACATTCTAACACTTACTCTTGAAGCGTTTTTAATTTCCCTATTGTTATCGCACAAGTTGTAGGTTGGGAAAAGCTCGACCCAACCACCAATTGGCGACAACTTGGAGAGCACCTATCCACTGTCACCTTAGGCAGGTGTTCCCGTCACTTTAGAGGTGAGGTAGTCACCTCAAGGGGGGAATCCCGGTGACCCTAGGGGGAAATGAGATGGAAAATGAGATGTATGGATGGATGTCCCTAGAGGTCAATTCTAAATGGTAGGGGGAGCTTGGAAAAGGGTATTGGGAAAGGTTAAGGGTTGCCAAATGAGTTGAGTGACCTGCTGAGAGTAAAGTACCTGCCCGAGACACAATGAAAACCAATGATATTTGTAATTATGTTAGTTGGACAAGCAAGTTAAGGTTGCTGTCCCTAATTGCAGTGAAAGTAAATGATATATATCAGCATATAGAAAATAATAACAACTGCAATATAAGTGCTAAAAGTATGACAAAATGAGCAAGAGACAAGCTAGTGAAGGCTAGCTTAACCCAACAATGATAAAGCAATACTTTAGCACAAAAGCAAGGCTGAAAACAAAAGCTTGCTGCAGAGATATTTATCAGCCTTATGGCTGTAGCAAACCACGCTTTATAGCAGAAAAATCAGCCACTGAAAACCACTTCTAACTAGCTCAACAAGTGCATTAGGGTTAATAGAGAGTTAGGGCAAAATTGTAGCCAATTCCTAGGGTTAATTTAGGAGTTATTAGGGGTTAGAGAGTTAGTTTTCTGCAGCCCTAATGGCTGTAGGTTAGTTTTGTAACAGCAACAAGAATTAATGGTTGAAAAGGACGCCTCAATGAGGCAAGAGAGCCTAGGGCTCAAGGAACAACTTCCAAAAAAGATAACTTTAAAACTTGAAATTTTCATGTTTACCAAGGCAGCAATTTATTTCTCCAATGCAACAAGTAATGACTAGTGCCTTTAATGATTGGGTTAATAGAGTCAAGAAAAGAATAAGCTAGAGGCACTACCTCCTTGGGGGTGTAAATCCTCTTACTCCCCAAGGCAAGTATCCCTAACTAGGGTTTAGACTAAGAGGGTGTATGCACTTATACTTCTCTTAGTAAACCCTTATTAAATCAACAATACTTAAGCATAAAATGATGAAGGCTAAGGTGGGGGTGTATGCCCTTATACTTCCCACCTAGCTCTAGCAAAACAAACTTGACTTGAACACAAATGATAATACAAAGTAAAATCCTTACCAATTCAAGGAAAATGCTAAGATAAACTACCACAATAGAAAAATAATAGCCTTCCAAGGTTAGCACATCACTTCCACCAACCAATATCCAAGAAAGTAGCCATACACAAGAGCACAAGAGAGAAACTAGCCAAAGATAGTGAAAATTTCAGTCCAATCCTTCTCACAATGGGAGAGTTATCGTTTAAAATGAGATCTTATGATCTCTATTTATACAAAATGCCACTAACATAGTTTGTCCACATTAGCAAGGGTAAAACATAAGACAAGGGGTCCACAACCCTTATCTTACCCCTTGCAACCAAATAATATTAAACAATTCATCTTTAAATTCACTTTTACATAAAAAGAGACCCTAACTTAAGGTGACGTTTTGACACTAGGAGCAAATCGTTGGAGTTGGAGATGCATCGTTATGCCTCTAAAGGCCACATGTCAATCATCTAGGTCATCTTCTCATGGTCAAGGCCTTCCTCTCCTCAAAACGTCCATGTGTCAATGAGTAATAACCTCACCACCAAACCCTAGCCCTTCTAGGTGACGTCATGACTCCAAAGATGACGTTTTGCCTCTCCTAGGAAAAACGTTTGGCATGTGAGGGCTAGGTCACGTCTTCTAAGTTGTCTTCTAGGCCTCCAAAGGTATGTCTCTCTTATCTGGCATGCGGGCCCTTGGCATCCAACCTATGGGCTTCAAGCCCCATGGAAGCCCAAACTAGGCTTGTTCCTCCAAAATTGTCCACCAACTAGGCCTGCAAAGACATATAAGCACGCCCTCCGAGGATCTCGAGTCATAATATCATGATGAGTAAATCAAATCAATAAATGAGCCACCTAAGCATGTGCATCAAAGATTACCCGGTCAAATGAGTAAGTGCTCAAAGACATTGTGTGACTTGCCAAGCCTGGATATGGGAGGGTTGACGAGGTGTCCTATTGGGTAGATCTTTCCCTAGGTCAAAGAGTGTTTCCCAAGTGATCCCTCTCTAAGCCATGTGAAGTGGATGAAGTGATTAAGGATTAAGACTCACTGGGCATGGGGTTCATGACATACAAGGGGTTGTAGTGCCTCATTCATGGGTGCCTTTATAGAGGGTGTGTAGCACCTTTGTTTGCAATGCAATTTTTCCAAGCCCATTCTCTTGCCATTCTTTGTTTCTTTCATGTTTTAAAAAGACGAGTTGAAGGCCACTGTCCTGGCGTGGTGTCCAGATAACGACAATGTCACTCACAAATACCTTGCAAAATGAGAAGGTTGGCTCCTGATGAGACCCCCATTCTCTCAATTGTGCAATTGAGAGTCACTACCCTGGCTTTGTGGCTAGATAATGGTAATGTCATATCGCTAGATACCCATGATCATGATAGGTCGGCTCGTGATGAGACCTCCTATCCTCTAACTAACCCCCTAAGCATTCTATCTTTTATCCTTGTGGGTCCCCCTTTTCTTACAGAGAAGCGTTTCATTGCATTCTTGGGGGATCCCTGGGCAAAGCATCTGGAAGGTTTACATATAGGATTTTATCTTTTTTCTCCAACAACAATCTCTTTGGGCCTTCAGCCCCTTCTTCCCATAGAATGAGGGACAACCCCTTCTTGGGTCAGTACACCCTAAAATCCCAAGAGACAAGGAAATGGGAGGTTCAAGTGATGGAAAGTGGTAAGTATGATTGGGAACGATATGATGGCTCTTCAAGGGAGTTTCTAGTAGCAAACCCATTCTCAATGAAGACCACTTAATGGGGCACCATGTCAACTAGCAAGGTGAAACAAGGCAAAAGACATAATGTCCAAGCATATGTCATGAAATCTAAAGCAGTCTAAGATACAACATACTCAAATGCCTCAAATATTGAAATGACACTCACCATAGTACCTGACTTGTACCTCATGGAGCAAGGCCCAGCTCCTCTCGGAAGCCAACTGGTGTGGTGGATGCCATGTGAAAATCTTGACCTCCGTGGTGGTGAGCAAGGTCTCCATCTACGCAAGTGGATACTATTGGTCATGTAGTCTCTCAGCACTCCATATGTAGTCTCTCAGCACTCCATATCTGCAACCTGAGGGCCTTAAGACATAATCTCCTTAGTTATCCAACAAAATGGGGATAAAACCTATCACTCTCGGGACCTATCCCTCTACCTGGGTTATATTATTTCCTGTCTAGGTGGCACGCCTAATAGAGTTGGATGAAGGACCTCCCATACTTAAACTTGTCAACTCACATGGGATCCTAGGTTGGTGTGATGCTTGAAGGGGATACTGAGGTGAATTGTCTTACATTGCTTATATCTTAAGTTACAACTTGCTCTGCATGCTTTAAGTACTTATTTTCTTATAAACCTTGGCTAACCTTGTTTGATAATTTGGTTTGTTTTGGATGGCCCTGACATGGTTCTTTGAGGGACGTTCTGGGCTTGTACCCAAGATGTTGTGCCTTTATTTGCAGGAATTTTGTATGTGTGATGGAGAGCAGTGGGTCATCCAGTGACTCACCACCCTCGGACATTGGCTCTCACACCCTTGGAACCCTGAACAATGGACAGATGGGCTTGGTAGGAGAAGATTCAATCATGATGGCACATAGATGGGCTGGAATCCCCACAGGCTGGGTAGAGTACCCCATAGCTTATTCCTCACCCAGATTAGGGACATTGCAACAACAGATAGTCAGAGACATGGTAGAGATGAGATGCATCTCCCCAAAGCCTAGACATAGCACTCAGATCCTTGACGTTGGGTCTAGTTGGATGATGACGTTGTTAATGTTTATGCCATTATTATAGTTCTTTGCATTTCATTAGATAAGAGCATAATAAGAGCAGGATCACTGAGAAATACACATTCACATCTTCTCCTCTCTCCAACTTGTAATTGCAGCTTGCCTCATAAGAGAATGAGCAAGTGAGTGTGTGTTTGAAGTGAGGCGCCAACCTCTTATTTATATCAGACTGGCACATGTGAAAGGTCACAACTGGCAGGGCCGACCTCTCACTTTGGGTGGGTAAACCCACCTTTAATTAATTCTGGGTCTTCCATTATAACTGTTGGGGCCGACTTCTTATTCTGCTCTTTGTAATTGTCCGATGACCAATCCGCAAAAGGGGATTTGGTCCTTATACAATTACGGGATTTGGTCCTTATACAATTACCGACATGATTAATCCTCAATGGAGATTAATCCAATAAGAATAATAATAATAATGACATGATTAATCTGCAATGGGGATTTAATCCAATAATAATAAGAATGCTCTTCGCAATTACATTATTTCAACAGACGTCATCTTCTAGGGTTTGATAGAGCTAGGGTTGGAGGATTCCTGGGGTATTGGCGATGGTTGGCGTGATTTTGAGTGGGGAGAGACATCACTTGCCCCCACTCCACTCCGGATTGATGCCACGTGGCCTTTGGAGGACCCCTCCTTACTTGAGGAGGCTCGACATCTCACATGTGTGGGCTATTTTGATTTATTTTTCACATTTTCTATCTTGTAAAGGTTAAATGAGGGGTTGAATTAAACATTTGTTATGTTATGTGGACAAAAGTGTAGCTCTAGGCCTCATATAAGAAGGAAAGCTCTCATTTTCATTTTGGATGATCATTTTCTCACCATTGAGGTGCTACTTCTGAAATTTTCGGCCCTTATGGGTTACTAGCTCTTTCTCTCTCATGCACTATGCTTGGAAAGGATCTTTTATGGATGGTTTGCTGATTTTGGATGGATATTTATGCAATTAGGGTGAAATTCTCTTGGTTTCTTGGATGAAGTAAATTCTGCAATTTTTTTTTATGCTATTTTGTTGCAAGAAGTCTTGTTTATTAAAACCCTAAGAGAGGAACATAAGTGCTTCTTCCTCTCACAAGGTTATATTTGTCTAGAATTGGTTAATTGTCCTTGTTAGGGTTAGAACCCTAAATCCCTAATGTGCTTGCACCTTAGGGTTTAGATCCTACCTCTTGGTTTCAATTAGATCAACTTTCAAGCTTGGTTGCATTGGAAGACTCCATAACCCTAGAAAGGCACTAATCTTGAAGCAACTCTTGTGGTGAAAGTGAATGATAAAACCTCTCTCTCAAAACTCTCAAGCATTCTGCTAACTACATTAACTCTAACCCTAGCAAACTCACTATATTTCTTGCTGCTGTTATAAAAGTTTGCTACGGCCATCCAAAACAACATTAGTTTGCTGCATACACTCATCTAAAGCTGGCTTAAATCACTCAAATTGCCTCTAAGAATTAGATATTGTTCTATTGGTTGTATGCTTAATTTTCATGGTCAATTGTGGTATTTCTGAGCACTTATTATCGTTGCTGTTACAAATTACTTATTGCTGTTATAAGACTGGTTTACTGCTGCAATTTGCAATAGTGATAGCAATCTAACTTGTTTAGTGTCTAAAAGCGTTTTTATTTGCATACTTTAGCTTGGAAGTTGTTATATATATGCTGCAAAGTGTTCTTGTTCCAGGTGGGTACCAAGTCATCTTCAAACCTCTTCTCTTTCCCTGACCTAGACCAACCATTCGGTGATCAAGATAGGGAGCAGTAGGCTTGGCTACTAAACTTGATATTTGATCCTTTGAGGTCAATAGGGAAGCCTTCCTTGTGGTGTACCTCTTCCATCACTAAAATGAGGGAAGTCTCTACTTCGGTGGTGACAGTGGTAGATTCTTCCATAGTTATGCAAGATTTGGGGATCTTGTGGTGGGCTTTGCACAAGTACAAATGTTGCGATAATAGATAGTAAAGAAGAAAACTTCATAGTTAATGTATTTAAATAGTAGTATGTACTATGTAGTATTAGTAGACCTTCTATAGTAGTTTTCAAATTTAAGATAATTTGAGTAACATGTTTTTCATCTTAATTCCACAGGTTATGTTGGGAAAAATTTGGATGGGCCAAGGAAAAAGCAGACGAGTTGCTTCTACCTGTATTAAAGGAATATGATCGGCATGAGGTGAGATTCTACAACTCTTGATGAAATAGATACCTTGTGTTTGGAACTGGGATCCATTTTTATTTGTAATTTTATCTTTTAAAGTTAATGGTGGCTGTCTTAAAGTATATTACTAATTATACTTAAATTTGGCTATAAATTGGAAAGTTCCAAAAGCATTTCTTCTGACCTGTGCTTGAATTGGATTTTATTAAAGCATTTACTTTTGAATTTCTCAGTTTAGGGTGTTTGTGGTCAAATATTCGTTTCTTTATCTCTAATTATCAATCTTAATGATTGGTGGAAGGTTTTTTGATGTCAATAATAAATATTGCTCAGTGTTTATTATAGCTCTCATTGTAGAAATATAACCAAAGTGTTAGATTTCCATTAGTACTATCCTTTGTGATTTTGATTTTTCTAAAGCTGAAATTAATGGTCCATTGCTTTGTTGCAGACTCAACTACGTTTGGAGGCATTCTACAGCTTCAATGAAAGGTTTGCTAAAATCCGTAGTCGTAGAATTCAAAAGGCTGTGACTGGAATTACTGGGCGTAGGTCATCAGAGACAATGGATCTTCCTCCACATCTCACAACTACTCCACAGAAAAGGCCAAGAAAAAGGAAGGAAAACAGTATATCTGAAGGAAGTGTTCAAGATATACCTGGTCAAACTATGGATGATGCCAGAAATGAAAGAGTGAGTAGTGACGTAGAACGTATTCAAAGTAACAAAAATAGAAAGCAAGAAAGGAAGAAAAAACTACACAATGATATTTTAGAACCAGGGAATACTGCGGCTAAAGTCTCATCTATGGGGAGAGGGAAAGGCAGAGGGAGAGGAAGGGGAGGGAAAGGAGGTGCATCTAGAGGTCGTGGCAGAAGAGAAGATCCAAGGAGTTTGGCAGATCATAGTGGTAGCGAAAATGAAAATGAAGCTTCAGAGCAAGGACAGCTAAAGAGGAAGTTTTCTCCTGAGATAGTTGAACTCCGTAAGGTGAGCTTTTTTAAGGTTGTTTTAACTTAAGGGAAAGGTTAACTAAGAACAATTTTTGTTTACCACATATCATTTAATCTGGTTTCTATGTTGTGGACATTTTTATTTTTATATTCTGACTGACTATTATTTCAGTCAACAAGGCCACGAAAAGATGTGAATTATGCACCAGATGAGCAAGGCAGTGATGGTGAATGTCACATGTATAATGCAAGTGACAATGACATGTCATGTGAAATATCCACAGTAAAGGATTTCCAAAAGCAACCAGTGACTTCATCATATTCTTTCAGAAAGGGAAGTGAAGAGATTGATCGTCAAACTAATTTGGAAAATACAGGTATTGAACATCTGGAAGATGTTGGTGCTCAAGATGAAAGATTGTACTCAGATTACCTTGCAACTGGAGGTGGATTTTGTGCTGAAGAGGAAAATCACGGAGATGGTTTACATATCAATAAAGGCAATGAAAATGACAATGCATTCTCCACTGGTGATAGTATTAAGTGCAGTTCTTCTAATTGTGTTCAAGTGGGTTTAAGCAATGATTTTACCAGCAGAGATAAAAACCTCGATGCCCTGTTTTCTGGAGGTGGCGTTGGTGTCTCTGAAGAAGCCGATTGTTTGGCTTCTGATAAGGATATGACAACAAATAATGCCAAAGAGTTAGAATTTAATGATCGTGAAAGTGCTGATGTAATAACTAAAATAGAACCCAGAACTGATAACTCTGCATCTGCTGTGGGTTTGTGGGCAATTCCCTTCTTGAGAAGGAAGAAACGCAATTCAAATTGATATGTATGAATTTATTTATGCAATTAAACTAAAGCATTGCAAAGAAGGATGTATTTACAACACATGTAAATGTAAAGTTACAGATTGAAACACGATGTCTATTCATGGCATCAGATGTAAAACTTTCCCGTTATTGTCACATGCATTGTAGTTTTCAGTATTAATTATTCTGTTTAAAGGTAAATCTAAAGTTTCTGTATGTGAATCAGTTTCAACTGTGATATGTACCTTGTGAACACTGAAGACTGTACATTCATTGGATAGCTTCAGCCTTGATAGATGCAATCCATATTTATTATCAGCATCTTCTAGAGCAGATCCATCTAGTTTCAGAGTATGGATTATACTGTCATTCCATCTACAATCATATTAGAGGGATTTAGGAAGTGCAAGATCCTGAATTCGTATTCTCGTGTTTCAAAGAGTAATGTTCATCTCTTGCATAAATGTCTTGATTAGCTATATGGCTATTTAACAGCACAAACAGGAGGACCAAGACCTTACCTGGGGAACGTCCTGATCCTCAAGAAAGGTCTTACCTACCTCAGCATGCATAGCGAAGGGAGGGTCAAGCTTTTAATGAAGGTAGGTGATAACCTTACTTCTTAGCTAGCTCAGGGAAGTGATAACCTTACATTCTAGCTACCTCAGGGAAGTGATACCCTGACCTAGCACAAAGGTAAGTGATCACCTGACCTGAGCTCTGCATAAGGATAACTTGGCCTAACCTGTGGGAAAGAAACGCCCTGAAAGACCTTACAGAAGGTAAGATCCTGGTCTTAAGCATAGCAAAGGTAAGGATCCTAGAGTATCTTGCACATGTCCACGAGTCTGTAGTTGTACTCCTCTCAATTTCCTTTTCCTCGAGCTATGTAGAATCAATCCATACGTACACTTCTTGTGTTGCATCTCCCAAGCACAAAAGAGTTGGTCAACACATAAGTGAAAATTCCAGGTCCTATCAACTTGCCTTCTTGGTCTTTCTTTGACCAAGCAAAGGCTCTAAGTTTTCACTGTCTTTGTTTTAGTTTTCTGCTGTTTTATAACAGTCAACAGTGCATGAACTTTCAAGCTGATTGTTATGGTTATATTTCCGATTTGGGTGCTCTAGCATGTCGTTTTTGCCATAGGAAATTAGTACATGCAACTCAAATAAATATAACACACCTAATACATCGTTTAACTGCTGATAATGAATAGATCTAAGAACTAATAGCATGCATTTCTAGACACAGTGTTTTTGGTCAACATGACCCTGGACAAACCCCCCCCGGGGAAAACCAGTTTGAGATTTAAATGTATATATGAGGAAAAACAAGTAATGGTTACAGTAAATACAATAAATGATGGAACCTGATACAATAGCAACTCCAACAGAGTTGATACTCAAGCTCTATCAAGCAGATGCGCCCCTGAATGGTGCGCCCCTCATGCAAACTGCCAGAACCACTGAAACTGCTCCAGAACTCATCTGTGATGCCAGATCTGAAAACCCTTCTGCAGGAATGAAGCTCCAGCGGATGTCCTCACTCTCTAACTGACCTCACTGAATTTTGATGGCTAGATATCCTACCATGAAAGAATAAGTCTGCCAAACTCATGCGCCCCTCTCAAATGTAGAATAGCTCTAGTAAAATAATGAAGCAAGCTGCTCCAAGCTTCCCACAGGGAAAGCTAGCGACCTCCTCCAAGAAACCTCATGCAACTGATCTCATCTCCATAGCTTGAGTTCTCCTTTCCCAACAAGCAAAACTCTCCATGAACAAATGCGCCCTCCTTAGACCCTTTGCGCCCTCTTATTGCAAGAATAGGAAACCTAGGAATGGATGGTGGAGATTCAATCTGATCAAGGGTTGAGATCTCCTCATGCATTCCTAAATCATAAACCCACTTTTGGGTTAAGTTTCCTAAGTCCACTTATGTCTCCAAAATCACCCCAAAGTGATTTAATACTCACTTTATGCCAAAAGTGACAAAATTTCACTTTAACCACAGTCAAAGTGAAAATAGACAAAAGTACTAGGTACAAAGTGTCATGTCCTTCCCTCATGTGCTAAGGAGGTCAAAAAGCACATGGGGAACACCCCCCAAGGTACAAATCTCAACACTCCCTCTTACCGAGGAAGGTGTTCCTCACCAAGCCCATCTTGTCTCTGAACAAGACATGCTTGCCCCGTGGCAGGGCCTTAGTGAGAATATCTGCTACCTGATCATCTGTAAATATATACTGCAACTGAACTGCCCCTCTAAACCAAGTCACGAATGAAGTGGGACCTGATCTCAATATGCTTTGATCGGTCATGAAACATTGGATTCTCAGAGAGTTTTATGCAACTCTGATTATCACAGTGAATGACAGTCGGAGACATCTCCTGATCGAATAAACCAACCAACATCTTGCGAAGCCAAATTGCCTCACAACTGGCCTGACTGGCTGCCATGTACTCTGCCTCGGCCGAACTCAAAGCAACTAACTTCTGCTTCTGGTTGAACCAGGGAACAAGTCCTGACCCCAAATTGAAGCAGCACTCTGAGGTGCTTTTCCTGTCAGCAGCGCATCCTGCCAAATCTGAATCTATGTAGCCAACCAACCTGACTCCATCTCCCTTGACATAGTCTAGGCCAAAGTCCATTGTCCTAGTAACATATCTCAAGATGTGTTTTGCCCCAATCATGTGAACCCTCCTCGGCTCAATCATGTACTAGCTGAGTGTGTTCACGGCAAAACATATATCTGGTTTGGTGTTAACCAGATACATAAGTGAACCGATCAACTACCTGTATGCTGTGGCATCCACCAACTGGCTATCTGAAGCACTAAGCTTCTTCCAGTTGGTGATCATAGGTGTAGACATAGGTCTGCAGTCCTCCATCTGAAATCTGCTTAGAATATCTTCTGCATACTTCCCCTGCCCGAGAAATATGTGACCCTCCTCCTGCCATACCTCCATACCTAGAAAGTAGTGCATCAATCCGATATCACTCATCTCAAACTTTGATGCAAGTCCCAGCTTGCACTCAACTATGAGATCCTTGGCTCCAGTAATGAATAGATCATCCACATACAAAATGAGAATGAGCGTGTCCTCACCTCTAATGATGAAATAGAGGTTTGGATCAACATCGCTCTTCTCGAAGCCCATCTGAAGCAAATAAGTATCAATCCGTGAATACCAAGTTTGGGGAGCTTGCTTCAGTCCATATAGTGCCTTTCTCAGAAGGCACACGTGGGTCTCTCTGTCACTCACCTCAAAACCCTGTGGCTGCTCTATGTACACCTCCTCCTCAATAAAGCCATTCAGAAATGCGGTTTTCACATCCATCTGATGAATGCACCAACCCAACTCTGCTGTTATGGCAATGATAGTCCTGATAGAAGTGTATTTCGCAACTGGTGCGAAAGTCTCATCATAGTCGACTCTCTCAATCTATGAGAAGCCTCGTGCCACAAAACAAGCCTTGTGTTTCTCCACGCTGCCATCTGCAGCAATCTTGGTCTTGTACAACCACCTGGAAGTCACAACTGACTTCCCCACTGGCCTCGGAACCACATCCCAGACATCATTGCGCACAATGGAATCATACTCCTCGACCATGGCCTCTCTCCAGGCCTGATGATCCTCTGCCTGCGCAAAAGTCTGTGGCTCAATATCCCCGATAGTCGTCACAAGTGCTAAGTATGCTCCCAATCTGACTAGTGGCCTCCTCTGTCTAATCTGACTCTTGGGTTCCCCTACATTCTCTATGGCCTCCTTCAGGGTCTCCTGAAACCATCTAGGTCTCCTCTTCCCTGAAGTGGTCAATGGAGAAGTAAGGTCTCTCTGCCCAAGAGTAATGACCTCGGGACTCGCCTCAACACTCTGTGATCCTGAAGTCTGAACTCCCTCTGAAGTCTATGCCCCATTTGATTGAACATGCTCTGACTGTGACCCTGCAGCTGTGCATGGTGACCCTGTCACCCCTGATACTGGTGTACCTAACCACTAAGGCTGTGCTCCCTCTGAGACTGCAACTAGCAACTCTGCATCATCCTCAACTCCTCGGCTCGACTCAAGAGATCTCGCAAAAGCCTTATCCTCCTCAAATTTAACATCTTTGCTCACCACCACTTTCCTAAGTGGCGGAATGTAGATGCGATAGGCTTTTGACACCTCTGAGTATCCAACTAGAATCCCCTGCTGGGTTGTGGGGTCTAGCTTTGTTCTCCTCTCCGAGGGGACATGAGAGAAAGTCAAACATCCAAAGATCCTGATATGCTCGACATCGGGCCTCCTATCAGTGAAGGCCTCCTCAGGATTCATCTTCCCCAAAATCCTATGGGGGCTCCTGTTCTGCAGATAAACTACAGTAGCACATGCCTCTGCCCACAAATACAAAGGCAAACTCTGATCATGCAGCATGGATCTTGCTGCACCGGTAATGGCCCGGTTCTTCCTCTCGGCAACCCCATTCTGCTGGGGGTTGTAAGGTACGGTCATCTGTCTCCTGATGCCATGCTGTGCACAGAAGTCTACAAACTGTCTCGAACAATACTCCCCCCCGTTATCCGACCGCAAGACTTTGATCCTCTTTCCCGACTAGTTCTTCACAAGAGCCTTGAACTCTTGGAATCGTGCGAAGACTTCACTCTTGGCCTTCAGGAAATAGATCCAAGTCTTCCTCAAGTAGTCATCAATAAATGTGAGATAATACTTACAACCACTCAAGGACTTCCGAGACATGGGCCTACACACATCCGTGTGTACTAAATTCAGTATCCCAGCTAACCTATTGTCACTGTTGGGGAACGATGCTTTGGCAAACTTGCCAAGCGCACACCCTCTGCAAACACCCTGATGCTCTATGTTGATCTGTGGCACTCTGTTCACAACCTCTCTCAGTCCTCCAAGAGCCCCATGATGTTGGTGGGCCATCCTACGATGCCATAACTCACACAACTGTCCGCTGCTCTCGCTACTAGCCACCAATGCAAGAAGTGGCTGAAAAAGTAATCTATACAAATCTCCCTCTCTCACTCCAATCACCTGTCCTGAGTCTATAGAAGACCCTTGAGGATATATCAGTACCTCGATGCCTCTAAATGAAACCTCAAAACCTCTGTCCCGGAGGGTGGAAACTGAAATCAAGTTCTTCTTCATCCCAGGGACGAAAAGAACATCAGTAAACGATATAGGTGGCAAGTTCTCTCTCCTGAAAGAAACTGTACCAATCCCAGCAACTGTGACTAGTCTGTTATCTCCAAGAGAAATATCTATCCTGACCTCAACGCCTCTGAGATTAGAAAAATGCTCTCGAACTCCAGTCATGTGGCTCGATGCCCCGCTATCAATATACCAGATATGTGGTGAAAACTCAAGCGAACTGCAACATGCATGAAAAGCACATTCTTTTTGAAACTGAGTCTGCAAGTCTGTATCCTCTGCTATAGTCGTTGTACCACCCTTATTCTACATGTTCGGACATTGTCCAACATAGTGCCCGAACTTCTTACAAACAAAGCACTTCACTTTGCTCATATCTCTACCCTGACCACTGCCCTGACCACTGCTATTCTCTGCTCCTCCACTCCTATGTGGCAGGCCCCCAGTCTTGGGACCTTGCCGACCACCTCAGCCGACCTTCTTCTTGCCCTTTGCCCAAATAGCAAGATCCTCCTCACCCTGACCAGTCTGCTGCTGCTGCTGTTGCCTCTGTCCAGAAGCCTCTGAT
>CBVK0100035539.1:0-35756 GCA_900067695.1 Picea abies | reverse complement strand
GCTCTTCCGATCTCACGTAACCATTGAGACCACTGATTTTTCTTTTTCAATGCAAAACACCTCAAATATGTTTCCAAACACTTGTTGACAGCTTCAGTTTGACCATCCATCTAGGGATGATAAGCTCTGCTGAGATGCAATTGGGTTCCTTGTAGCTTGAATAGTTCTTGCCAAAAATTGATTGTGAAAGTGGGGTCGCGATCAGAAACAATAGAATGTGTCATGCCATGAAGCTTGAAGACCCGATCCATGAAAAGTTGAGCCACTGTGGATGTTGTAAATGGATTTTGAAGAGCACAGAAATGAGCATACTTGGAAAGGAGATCAACTACCACCATGATGACTGATTTATTGCCCGATTTAGGTAATCTTGTAATAAAATCCATAGAGATATCCCTCCAAATAGCAGGTGGAATCGGAAGCGGTTGTAGTGTGCCAGAAGATTTGACTATTTATCCCTTGTTGCATTGACACACATCACATTCAGCCACAAAATTACAAACGTCTTGTTTCATACCATCCTAGAAAAAAGAATGTTTGACCCTGTCATAGGTTTTGGTAAACCCGGAGTGCCCAGCTATGGGTGTAGCATGAAGCTTAGAAAGCACCGTGGATTTAAGTTGTGACTATTTACTTAAATACAAACGACCTTTGTATCGAAGATCATCATGGAGCCAAGAGTACCCTGAGGAAACTGGAGAATTGGACTGCAATTGTTGTATCAGATGCAAACTTTTGGGATCATGTAGCCATTCCTGGCGAATGGCTTGGAGCCAATCTGGTACAATGAAGGAGAGAGAAAAAAGGGAGTCTTCATCTTCATATTTTCGGGAAAGCGCATCTACAACCATATTGTCTTTTCCTTTCTTGTAAATGATGTCATAATCATATCCAAAGAGATTAGTCACCAATTTTTGTTGCTTTAGGCAGGAAATGCGTTGTTCCATAAAATACTTGAGGCTTCGATGATCTCTATTAATTTGGAAGTGTTGCTCCAATAGATAAGGGCACCACAAATCAACAGAATGCATGATATCCAACATTTTCTTTTCATAGATTGATTTTCCCAAATTTCATTCAAACAATTGTTTGTTGGTAAAGGCCAAAGGCCGACCCTATTGCATAAGGACATCACCAATACCTTTTCCTGAAGCATCACATTCCAGGACAAATGTCTTTGTGAAATCAGGAAGGGCCAGGACTGGAGTGGCGCACATGGCCATATTCAAGGTTTGAAAATCCTGAGCAGTTGTTGGAGTCCAAGTGAAAGAATTCTTTTTAAGGAGTGCAGTGAGAGGTGCCGCAATCTTTCCATAATTCTTAACAAACTTGTGATAATAACCTGTTAAGCCCAGAAATCCTCGCAAGATTTTGAGAGTCTTTGGGTGAGGCTAGTCTTGCATAGATTCAATCTTTTTAGGATCCACCCTGATGTCATTCTTGCCAACAATATGACCCAAGTACTCGACTTCTGAGGTGCCAAAAGCATATTTAGATTGTTTCAGGAAAATTTGGTGTTGAGAGAGTAGATGGAGAACTCGGTCCACATGAGAAAGATGGTTTGTCCGGGTTTTTATATAGATGAGGATATCATCAAAGAAAACTAAGACTAAATGACGGAGAAAAGGGCGAAAGACATGATTCATGAGGATTTGGAAGGTGAAGGGGGCATTACACAAGCCAAAATGCATGACCAAAAAATCACAGTGGCCCTCATGAGTTATAAAGGCAGTCTTAGGAATGTCTGCATATTTCATACGAATCTGGTGGTAGCCAGAATGAAGATCAAGTTTAGTAAAGAACTGGGTGCCACTCAATTCATCCAAGAGGTCATCAATGACAGGAATGGGAAATTTGTCTTTAATTATGAGTTTTTTGAGGGCACGGAAGTCAGGACACATGCGCCAAGAACCTTCTTTCTTCAGGACCATGGCCACAGGAGAAGAGTAGGGGCTCATACTAGGGAGGATAACGCCTGTGTTAAGTAGTTCTTGAACCATTTTCTCAATTTCATTTTTTTTGGAAAAGGGGTGTCGATAGGGACGGATATTGGGAGGAAGGATTCCTGGTATAAGGGGAATGGAATGATCATGAACACCACGAGAAGGCGGGAGTCCCTGGGGAGTGGAAAAGACCACCTGATGTTTAGAGAGGATGGATTGGAGGTCTTGCGGCACAGAGGGTGTCTCAGTTGCATGTATCACATGGAGTTGGGCAATAACTCTAGAATGACCTTTTTTGATCAGCTTTTCTATGCGATGGGAACTAATTATCTCAGGTGAACCGATGGTGATGCCTTGGAACTTATATTTTTTGCCCTCCTGGTTGAATTGCATGGTTAATTCCTTGAAATACATGAGAATGGGACCCAAAGTCCTTAGCCAGTCTACACCCAACACAATTTCACAACTTCCCATGTCGATAGCAAACATATGAGATTTCAAGTGGTAGTCACCAATTTGGAGAAGCACATTTTCACAATGCCCTCCACATTTCATGGAGCCGCCATTGGAAATCATGATTTGGAAATTATTGACTGCATGGATATAGCAATGAGTTTCTTGGGTAATGCATTGATGAATAATAATTTTGGGGGATTCCACTATCAACAAGAATGATGACCTTCCTATGCTTGATGTAACCAATTAGCTTGAGGGTTTGGGGAGCAGAGAAGCCAGTGAGAGCATTTAGGAAAATGACAAGTTCTACTTCGGGAGGGTCTGAGGGAGGGTTTATGTTTGTGAGAGTTTCAACATCCTCTTCTGAAACATCCTCCGAGATGGCCATAAAATTCTTTTGTTCCTTAAAATTGTGGCCCAGAAAATATTTTTCATCACAATTATAACAAAGGCCTTTAAGTTGGCGTTCATCCATTTCAGCCCTGGTCAATTTTTGGATCTGTAATGGAGTGGAAGGAGGAGTGGGATTTACTGGTTTAGTGCAAGGAATAAAATAAAATAGGGTTTTTGGTTTTGAGAAGAGACAACACGTTGTGCTTCCTTAGCTCGTTTAGTAGCCTCCACCCAAATCTGAGGATGAGCCATGAGGACATGGGCACGAATCTCATCCTTGAGGCCACTGATAAAACATTCTCGGAAAAAAGCATTAGACATGCCCTCTGTACGAAAATCCAGTCGCTCAAAAGAAGCTATAAAGTCTTCCACTGTGCCAGATTGTTTCAATTTTTTCAAACGGCCAAAATGGTTGGTGTCGGTGTCAAAGCGTTCATAAATCTCTGCCACAAAGTGTGTCCAAGAAATATACCCTTGACGGAAAGTTTTTATCCATTGCCACCATTGCCAACGTTATTAATCTATATAGAGAACACCATACCAGAGTTTGGCCAAGTCATATGTAATGTCGTACAAAGAGAAATAGTGCTCCATTTGAGTTACCCAACCAGTGGGATCCGAGCCATCAAATTTGGTCACATCCACTCATGGAAGGCGTAGGTCACGTTGAAAGTGATGGGGCTAAGAATTATGGGAATGGGAGGAAGTTTCAGCTTCAGTATGCAAAGGTGGGTCAAATAAAGGGGTATCTGTAGGGATATGTAGCTTGGTGCAGATCATCAAAACGAAAAATTCAAGCTAGGTAGTCATGTCTTGTTTGAGTTCCTCGATTGAGGCAACGATGGAGGACTACATGTTTATATTGATTGTGGAAATATTGGCACCGAGTTGTGTCACTTCTTGTTGGGTCTCTGTGAAATTAGATTGCAAGGTATTAAAGCGAGCTTCCAATTCTTGGCTATGGGTATGGGCCATGATGACGAGGGAACCAAAAAGGGGTGGGTGGGGTCAACAATTTTGCTGAAAAATGATAGGTATGAATGTGATAAGGGTGAAGAGATAAATCCAATGGAATAGATCTCAAATAATGGTGAAAAAATTTCCATACTTTATTATTATTATTATTATTATTATTATTACACCTGAGGAGTTATACTCCGATCTCAAGAATACTGTAGTGGTGAAATTCCCAATGCTTAACTAGGAAGAAATGTGTAGTGATTTGGCAACTTGAACACAGTTGTGCGGCAATAGATCTTGTCTTTTTTATTTTTGTTTCCATCCCCAAGGGTCAGGTATTCAAGGTTTCTACAGACAAGGGTTTTCCCTATGCTATAGATCTTTGATATACGTGTGGGGTCCAACCGTAGTACTTGGCCCAATATCTCAGGGTACTAACTAAGGATGCTAGATTGTGCCCTTAACCATACTACCCGACTACCCAGGTACTAGAGAGTATCTTCCCGAGTGATGTTCTCGGTGGCACTATAGCAGTCAGGCAACCGATCAACTTATCTAAAGAGGGCTTCAATAAATATAGGTCGATTTGTATATAGGTGTTGTTTGATGCGCTACCACTCGAAGGGGTACCAACAGGGGTTACAAGGGTGGCCAACATATGTGCGTTTAAGAACCACTTGTATTTCCTACGTGTATGAATCCCTCAACCACGGGTTTATGTGTGTAACGAGAGATCTTTGTAGCTTAAATATGTCAGAATACGTCTCTACCCTGAAAAAATTAACCCACAATTTTCTGTCAAGGAAAGTGCTTTGATACCACTTGTAATATTCCAGATATAAAAAGCATGCAGAAAAAAAATAAAATGCTACAAATGGAAGATGAACAGCAATATAACTAGAATAACACCACAATAATATTGAAATGAGAACATAATAACACCAGATAGAGCACTTTGATTACTGAGAGCAATGTTCACTTGCCTCTTCAAGGGGGAAACCTCCAGTCGAGCAGAGATTTATTACAATAATATACAAAACTAGGGTTATCATGCCCTCGACTCCTATTTATACTAAATATGTCTATCAAGAGAACCATCTAGAGGAATATCCTTCTAGAAGCGGAAGCTTCTATTATGTCTTTTTACATTCGACTTATTCTACCTTATTGCAAGGCCTTATTAATATTGACCTTTATTACATCAGAATACATTGTTCTACCTACGTGAGGGGTTAGGTCCCTAACACTTTCTTTTCTGGGTAGTATAATCAGCAGCAAAATTCTGGAAATGCATGGCAGGGCCAACCATTTGCTAACCCCACCTGGCAGTCCCAACAATATCCTACTGCACCTTGGCCAAATCAACTGGCTGCAAATACCACCTGGACAAATCAACCAGCTGAAAATCCCACCTGGACTAACTCGCAATACCCTACCCCATCCTGGAAAAACTCAAATAACAACCCTTATCCTTCACAGTGGACTAACATAGCTGCCCAAGCCCCCAATTGGAATCAAAATTGGCAGCGCCCCATGGGAATGACCAATCAACCCATGGGGATGGCTCCTCAAGCTAAGCCCACTTTACAAGCCCCACTCCAATTACCTCAGAACCCTCAACCTCAAATGTGCCCTCAATTACAAACTCAACCCAACCCAAATCCGAAGATCAGACCAACCCAGCTTGTGCAGATTGTCGAGAATTTTGAGGGTGAAGTCAACTTTGTAGGGTGCAACGAACTCCGGTTGAGGTCCGGGCGTATAATTTCTCTTGAAGAAATTAATATTCATCAAGAGCATGAGAATGAGAATAATATACAACCAACAATAAAAACATCGACTGTGGTCATAATAGAAGAAACATAACAGAGGGAAAACACAGTCGAGCAACAAAATCCTGATGAAGACGTAATTCCTCTTCTCTCGTTCCCCAAGAGGATAATGATAGATAAACCAGTTGTATATCCTAATTTCGATATCATCGGGGAACTAAAGAATATATATGTTAAGATCCCATTCCTACAAGCTCTGCAAGACATCCCAATTTATGCAAAAACAATTAAAGAAATATGTGGGAAGAAGCCTGTTAGGAAAGCTAAGAATCCATCAATTGTTCACGTGGTAGGAGCTTTATCCGATCTTATTCTAGGAAAGAAGGAGCCGGTAAAGTATGCAGACCCAGGGAATCCCATAGTAACAATTCAGATACAGGGTTTTTCTTTTCCAAATACACTAGTGGATTTGCGGGCAACCATCAATATTATGACCATTGAAACCTGTAACACCATGGGTATCACCTCCTTAGAACCTACTTCAATTATGTTACAATTGGCTAATAGATTAGTGGTTAAACCAGTCAGCACATTACAAGATGTAGCAATTTCAGTCGACTCTTGGGAATACACAGCTGATTTCCTAGTTATCAACCCAAGAAGTAGACTCGATGGACACCCATTGTTATTGGGAAGACCATGGCTCGCAACAACAGATGCATACATAGGATGTCGCACAGGCAACATGACAATTTCTAGAGGAAGTTCTATAAAGAGCCTCATCCTGTATCCTACAGCTAAACCAAGTCTGCCTATCATACATCAGTAGTTTCCACCACCTAGATATCCAGAAAAAAATCTACGATCTCCCCTCAGACTGGAAGAAGCCCTCAGACTCAAGAACCAACTAGAAGATGATGTGATCAGTAGCTTCATTAATGACCCATCGATTATAAGCAACCCAACATGTCAAATGCTAAGAGTTGTTTTAGATAATGAAGCACAAGGAGATTCTTTGGAAGAATTGATGGAGCAACAGATTCCCACTACTGTTGTCCATAACAGCATATCAGTTGAAATCAAACCAAGGGGGGTTTTGAATATTAATGCTAATTTTAATGCAAAACAACAACAAAAATTGATTCAGATCCTTTCTAAACATCAGCAGGATTTTGCGTGGGAGTATCTCGACATGAAGGGCATTGATCCCCAACTATTCACACATCATATTTATATTAAGAAATATGTCCGACCCATCCGACAACCCCAACGAAGATTGAACCCTCATCTTAGGGATGTTGTTAAAGAAGAGTTAAAAAAACTATTCGATGTAGATTTCATACATCCTATTTCAGATAGTTGTTGGGTCTCTCCACTAGTAATCATCCCCAAGAAGAATGGAAAGTGACAAATCTATGTAGACTACAGAGAACTCAATAAATCTACCCAGAAGGACCACTTTCCCCTACCTTTTATTGATTAGGTCCTTGATACTTTAGCAGGGAAGAATTTTTTTTCCTTCCTAGATGGATTTGACGGTTATAATTAGATTCAGATTGCTCTGGAAGACTAGGATAAAAATACATTTACATGTCCCTGGGGTACCTTCACATATATATTATTTCCCTTTGGATTATTTAATGCTCCAACTACATTCTAGAGAGCCATTTTAAGCATATTTTCTGATTTGATTAATGAAGGACTTGAAGTTTACATGGACGATTTCACCCCTTATGGCACTGATTTTGATAAAGCTCTAAGCAATTTGGAGAAGGTACTGGAACGATGCATTGCTACCAGGCTATGATTGAGCCATGAAAAATGTCATATGATGATGACCGAAGGTGTGGTACTAGGAAACTATGTTTCTGCAGATGGAATCAAGGTAGACTCAGCAAAAATAGAGGTAATCCTTAATTTGCCTACACCTCGTACACAAACTGAGGTACGTAGTTTCCTTGGCACTGCAAGATGCTATCGCAAATTCATAGAAATGTTTTCAAGAACAACTGCCACTTTACATGCTTTAACTGGTAATGTGGAATTTCAGTGCTCTGATAAATGTGATGTTGTGTTTGGAGAACTCAAAAGGTTGGTTTCAACAGCACCAGTGCTGAGAGGACCAAAATGGAAATTACCATTCCACATCTCTACAGATGCATCATATATCACTATAGGCATTGTCCTTGGACAGGAAGAAGACAAGAAACCTTATGCTATTTTTTTTATTAGCAAAAATCTTACTCCCGCTGAATTGAATTACACAGTAACAAAAAAAGAATTTTTAGCCGTTATACATGCTATTAATAAATTTCGCCACTATATAACATGTTATCTAGTTATTCTATATATTGATCATTCTACTATTAAATATTTAGCTAACAAACCGATTACTAACGGATAGGTTACTCGGTGTTAATTACTATTGCAGGAATTCAACATCACCATTAAGGATCAGCCCGGAAGAGAGAATCTCATTGCAGATTTCTTGTCTCGCTTACCCAAAATAGATGACTCTTTGATAGTCAAAGATCAATTTCCAGACGAACACCTGTTCGTTGTCACTATTAAGACACCGTGGTATGCTAATGTGGCGAATTATATGGCATTTGGGAAACTACCAACACACCTATCATCAAGAGAAAGGAAATTGATCGTCCAATGCAATGCGCGGTTCACTTGGATTGGTGGATATCTTTTCCACACAGGGGATGACCTCCAGATCCAAAGATGTGTAAGAGATGATGAAAGTTATGATGTTTTGAAAGCGGGTCATGATGAGCCCTGTGGTGGACATTTTGTAGACCGCAGAACTAGGCATAATATTTTACAGATGGGATATTATTATCCCTCAATATTCGAAGACGCAAAGAAATATGTCCAGACCTGTGACAGCTATTAGAGGACGGGCCAGCCAAAACAAGCTGATGAAATGCCCCTACAAGAACAAGTGGTGGCAAAACCTTTTGAGAGATGGGCACTAGAATTTTTTGGCCCCTTCAACCCAAAATCAAACCAGAAGGCCTATATACTAGTTGCAAAAGACTATATGAACAAATGGGTAGAGGCAGTAGCCTTGCCAAACGCAACAGAGGAAGCAGTCATTAAGTTTCTCTTCAAATTATTTGTGCGCTATGGATTACCTAGGGAAGTAATCACTGACGGAGGGTCGCAATTTACAACCCATAAAATCACTGCCACTCTACGCAATTGTCATATTAAACACAGAGTTACTTCCCCATACCACCCATAAGCAAAAGAACAAGTAGAAGGTACCAATAAAGTCTTGGAGGCAATTTTGACAAAACCAGTCTCAAAAAACTGTCAGAATTGGGCAGTCGAGCTTCCAAATGCCTAATGGGCCTATCGCACAACATGGCATAACACTACTAGCCACTCTCCTTATCATCTAATCTATGGAAAAGAACCTATCTTTCCAATTGAATTTGAGATCAAGACTCTAAGGATGGCCCAGAAAATTGGACTGGATCTTATGGAAGCACACACACAATACTTACAGCGGCTCAATGAGTTAGATGAAGCACACATGTTCGCCCTGTAGCACACAGTTGTTATTCAGCAGCAGAGAGCTAGCTGGAATGATAAACATATCAAGAAGAAATCCTTCTAGAAAGGTGATTGGGTGCTTCTCTATGATTCTAGATTTCAGGATTTTCCTAGAAAATTACAGACAAGGTGGCTGGGACCATATGAAATCAATGAAGTTCATGATAATGGCACTGTTACTTTAGTTACCATCGATGGGTCTGGTTCTCCTTTTTTGGTAAATGGACATCGTCTATGACTCTACCATCAACCGCTTTCAAGAGAATCCTTTTGCCAAGAAGTAAGTAAGGACCCTACTGTTCAGATTTTAGCTGGCTGTGAAGGTAACCCAGTAGCTTCAACTTCATAAAATTATGATTTTTATCAGCACTATACATATTGTATATAGTTTTCTTTATAGATTTGATTGAGTTTTAGTTTTTACTTCCTAGGAAGTCACTATCAAGAATTTTGAAGAACAAAAACCAGAAAAGATGATTGTAATGAATATAATTAGCACTCTTTTATGTTCCTTATTCAAAACTTCAAATTTCTCTCATCTCACCCTGTTTCACAAAAGATGGATATGTCATGTTCCGCAACAAAAAATCGAGCGACTATAATGAATGCATGAAGCTAACAAGCCATCCAATACTTCGATTATTGAATAAACCTACCCATAAAAATTGAATGAATTTAGTTGATGACTAATCAATCCTAGATTTGCTAAAACAAAAATGACTGCGAGAGGTTTCCAATTACTTAAACAAATGCATACAATCTGAGCATCATCGTTTTCGTTCCCTTAGTGCAATTGATGTTCCCTTTGCGAGTATTGTTGTTCATTTGAATGGAACGACTATAGTTCCCTTGGTACGATTGTTGTTCCCATCACGGGTAGTGTCGTTCATTTGAAAGTAAAGATTGTCATTCCTTTTGTTGCGATTGTCGTTCCCTTCGTGGGTAGTGTTGTTCAATCAAATGTAACAGCTTATGTCCCCTTTATCGTGATTTTCGTTCCCTTCGTGGGTAGTGTTGTTCAGTTAAATGTAACATCTTATGTCCCCTTTATCGCGATTTTCGTTCCTTTTTTCGGGCTGCGTTGTTCATTCGAAAGGGACAATTGTTGTTGCTTCTACGGTTTTTTCTTGTTGTTGTTCCTTTCCCTCAAAATTCATGATTTTTTATGAACAAAACATGTTGTTGATACGTTAGCCACTCCTTTGGGTATGACCTCCACTAATTAATTTTCACCAACCTTACTTCTAATTATCATAGCAACGATTTGTCATTTTTTTTGTGGACTATCTAGCATACCTTATCGAATTGTTTTTGGATTAATTTCTTTGAATTATTTTAAATATTGTCCATAATCCTTAACCACCATAATTTGTTTCTTTCCCCTATATATATACATATACTTGAATGATAATTTGCCTTTATATAATAATAAGGAGTCTAAAAGCACATTTTACTTGGCATTCTTACACTTCTTACGCCATCCCTCACTCTTAAGAAGTAGATGAGCCCCCCTTAATAGAGCCTAAAAAAAAAAGGAAACAAAAATTAACTATAAGTAATAAACTTCTCCCACAAAGGATAGGGGGTCTCATCACGAGCCAACCTACCACGATCATAAGATAATAACATAAGTGACATTCCCACTATGGCTACCACACCAGGGCAATGGCCTTTGGCATTTTTTTCGTCAAAGGACAAGAGGTCTCATCACGAGCCGGCTTGTTCACTTAGGTTACAATCTAGTGAGCGACATTATTGTTATCTGGCTACCAAACCAGGATAGTGGTATTTTTGGGAAAAGAAGATTCAAACTATTTATTAAGGATATGGGCTCATCTATGGGTTAAAAGGAAACCTTGTCGAGGTTATGGACGCCTGCTAGCAGCAGTGGCTCTGCCTGTGGTATGGAAGTTTACCTTAAATACGCCAAGTTTTTTGTGTGTTCCTAGACTTACTTTTCTAACAAAGAGGCTATCATTCCAGTTATATCCAATAACAAGGGAAAGTCACAGGGTTATGACATGTGGAATATTTCTAAAGACGTGAACAAATTTAAATTCCTTGGAATCTTTTTCCTTAAACATTTTTTTTGAACATAGGTATGTAAATTTGAAATTCCCACAAAAGAGTGATTATTGTTCATGATTACCGTTAAAGTGATTTTGAAGGTTATTAATGATTGTTCTCCCAATGGCGGCGATGGCGTAGTAATTACCTCTCACATGAACTACCTACCATCATTACAATCGCACATATCGACAGTTGAGGTCGACCTTTTCATTAATTAGGGGGGTGGATACTCTGCACATTTACTGATAGATCATAATGATTGAAATAAATGGAAAAACTCACATTTTTATATACAATTGTTGTTCTATGATATTCACCATTCCTGGTAATATTTCCTCCAAAGCTGGTCTAACTAAGTTGCATCCAGGAACAATAATTGTCCTCATTTTCTTACAGAAGACATGGACGGCTGAAGTGTACGCCGAGAACCCGCATTGTTGCAGGTAAACAACCATGCAAGAGAAATTTTATATCATTTGGGGTGGATAGAATATTTCAACAGATTGCAGGAATGTGACATAAATATCACGCTATCATTTTTCCAGAATTTATAGAGGGGAGTCTTGATGATTCGAGACATACAAATTCCAATCACTGAAGAAATTACAACGGAGGTAACATGCCTCCCCAACGAAGGCATACAGTGGACAGGGAATTATACAACACTCAAGGAGGCTGTAGAGTCCTTCGTAGAACCAGGAGAACAACTCAATAAAAAAGGAAAAGGACTCAACCTCGCTGCTCTCAATGAGCCATGGAGGGAGATAGTAGGAGTAATTCAGAGATATATCACATGTGATGGGAGATATGATGTGGTGATACCATGCCACCTCAAACTATTATCGGCACTAAAACAAAGGTTAGTAATAAATTTACCTTTCCTTTTAAACGCCATGGTGCATGAAGTTGCTACAAGGACCCAGAAGACCAAAGACCCTATTAATATAATTAGTCACCATGGACTAGTCAAATTAATAGTAAATAGGGCCTTGAGCCAAACACAAATAACTTGGGGATTTTTCATTGAGCCTTTACAAATTGAACAACCCGAAATGCACCATGAAATTCCCCCACAGGGAATTGAGGCAGCCCAGGTAGAAGAATACAATGCCCAAATGGAAATTCCAACACCCCAGCCTAAAATTGAAGCAGAACCCATCCAGCTGGCAGAAACTCAGACCAAACATGAAGAAACATCAAGGAAGAGAAGACAGAGGACAATCTTTGTTCTTGAAACATCCATTGGGAAAAGGAAAAGAGGAAAAAATACAGTCCAACCTAAAAAAACTCAGGAGGCTATGCAAACAGAACAACCCATACAAGAAAATACTCAAGAGGCTATGCAAACAGAACAACCCATACAAGAAAATACTCAAGAGGCTATGCAAACATAACAACCCCTACAAGAAAACACTCAGGAGACTGTACAGACAGAGCACCCATCATTTGAAAACCTTACAGAATAGTTCTTCATAAGTTATGAAGTAGAAATAGCTCAAGTACTGGGAAGTTTAGGGACATCAATTTCTAGAGACACGGGCAGGTCTGCACCAACTTCTTCCCATTCAAGCCCTACCTTGGACCTTCCTAATATGGAGATACCATCTCCTGAAGGAACAGAGTAACCAGAACCTCACATTAAGGTAAATAGTCCTTTGGAACAAATAGAGCACTTGGAAGAAATAGGGGAGCAGTCACCAGTTGATCAAGGTGCGGAAGACCTTGAAATTCCCCATAAACAGAAAATAACAGGGAAAGGCCACAATAAAATCAGAAAATTGAAACAGGAAAACAAGATATTGAGAAAAAGGGTTAAAAAAATCAAAGTATTGAAACAAAAAGTTGGCAGACTAAAGGAAACAATCGGACAACTGAGGAAGCAGTTGGAACAGGCTGATAAGGCCCGTGAGAAGAAGAAATCCTAGAGGCCTAGAGTACAGGGAAGAAACACACTTCCCAGAAAAACAATCCACACCAATTCTGCTGGAACACAAACATAATTGCATGATCCTTTGGAAACAATTGAAATATAAACTCAGACTGACGATCCAGCCACAGAAGCAACCATTGTTCAAACTGAAGGAGTGTTTCCTATATATCTTCATGTTCCTTTGGAAACAACTAAAATAGGAACTCGAACTGAGATTCCAGCCACATAAGAAAGAGTTGTCCAAACTGAGGGAGTGCTTCCTACAGATTTTCCTGCTCCTTTGGAGACAATTGATACAAAAACACAGACATATGCCCCAACAAAAAAAGAAACAGTTGTTCAGACTGAGGAAGCATTTCAGTCTCTTGAACAGGGTGTCATCATTAACAAGTTGGAGGCAGAGCTGGTGCAAACCCAACATACCCTAACTCAATGCAAGAGTGAAATGGTAACAATGGTAGAACATCAGAGAGTTGTCAAGCAACTTAAACCCATGTCAGCAAAAGAGAATGAGACCTTTGTTGAGCTCAGCAGAGCTCAAGGAAAGGTGAATAAAGTACAGAGCCAGTTAGATAAATCTTTGGAGGAAATCAAGGAAATTTTCTCCGTTTATTCTGATATAGTAGCTTGCAAGGCCCCTACTACTAATTACACCTTATTTTTATGAGAACGTTGTATGATGCTGAGAATAAAATCTATTAGAGAAGGCAAACCTTTTGAGTTTACAACTGTTTCTGATTTCATTTCATGTTTTAGAGAACAAGAGGATGGAGTTCAATATTTTCTGTGTGAACTATACCTTCACAACTTCGTCCTAGGAGAAAACAGAGACAAGAACCTCAGTCCTTTCATTGGGAACATACAATTTCAGCCATTCTTGTCCTTTGTCAAAAACCAAACTAGGTGGGGTAAAGCACAAAAGGTTTTCATGAAAAGGGAGACTGGGTTAGACCTATGGATCAGAGAGGAACCTCCTAAAACCCTTAAAACCATTATGCATCATAGAACATTCATGAAGAGGGAGAAGGTTGTAGAATCCTTAGCACCCATCCACAGACATGTTATAAATTCGGGTCTATAGAATTTTAGAGAGCTTAAAGAAGAAGCCATTGATGTTGCTAAACTAAGATGGGATGTCTCCTCAAATGCAGTCAAGAACTGGGAACCCTTTGGTTTCAGAAATTTTCATGCAGTCACCTTCAGGTTACAGAGGTATGAAAGAATGATACGGAATGAAGGGCCTACTTGGATTGGATGCAGGTACAATCCTCCCATCATTTGGTGCCCTCCAGAGAATTATCAGAGTAATTATGAAATTTGTAAGAAGGACAAAGATGTTGTTTTTGAAATGCTTAAAGGTAAGAATGGGTTCAGGAGACCTGGAGAAGAGACCTCTCCTCCCTATAGCATCATTGCTTTACATGTAAACTCTCATCTTGCATGAGGACATGCAAAAAGGTAAGCTGGGGGGGTATGTTGAGTAGAGAAAAAGGTACAAATATCCTCCTTATTGCCATGATTTATGATATATTCTTGATTGACTTTTCTATTAATTAGAGGTCATTAGAAAAGAAAATGATTAAAAAGTATTCTAGATATGTTATTGAGTGATATTAGATAATTTATAAATTTTGGTTTGAATTGTTTGATTTTATTGCAGAAATGGACGATTATTGTTAAATTCAAGATAGCTAAGAAGATTATGAAGATGCATAGACTATTGGAAGTCGAAGAAATCAGGTGCAAAGCAGTTTTGAAGAAGATTGACTCTCTATTTTGTAATATTTATAAATAGTAAAAGCAATCCTGAGGATCTCTTGATCCTCAGGATAGCTTAATTTACCCATATCATTGTAATATATAGAGGGTAATGAACGATAGAGCGATATCCAAGAAATTTATCCAAGTATTCGGATCCCTGAATTGCTCTGTACAAGCAGTATATTGTAAATGTTTTGCAGTTATGGTGATCTGGATTTTATGAGCATAACGAAATGACTACAGATTATTAACAGGTGATTAACACAAAATAATAGAGATACAATAAAACTAGTTTTTTATTCAATAAGGACATAAGCTGAAACTGTAAAATGCAGTGGAAACAAGCTTGCTGGAATGGTGGCGGCTTATCTCTGAGAAGAGATGTGACAGTTGCGCTTATTCGCAAGAAGATGATTACAATGAGGCTCTAAAGCCCTTTTTACAATAAACAGGAATGCCAAAAACCCTATACATCAAAAAACCTAACCCTAGGAGATGAAGCACCAAAAGTCATGTGGGCCCCGTTTGGGTAAGTTAGTACATCAAATTCTCGGGGTCATAACTTTTGCATACGATCTCTGTTTTAGGCGTATGATAGCCTGTTGGAAAGGTATCGTCGAGGAGATTCATTTTATTGGAAATATAGAAGGAACTTCCATATTGCAAACCCGTTTTCGGTAGTACTTAACCAAAAAAAAAAAGACATTGTTTAGGGCCTCAAAACGGCTCCAGAAGTGAAAACTACTAAAAATAGTAAATTACCAAAATTTCCATAAAGTTGTTTTGAGCAAGTTGGAAAAGGTGGGTGGCCACTGATATCCACCTGTATCATATGGAAATCATAGAAGCCTTGATCTTTTTTCCCATCTTTGTGTACTGAGTTTTTAGCAGCAGTACCTTTTGAAGACTGTGGGCCCAGTCGAAAGGAGTTACTGTCTCAATCTATAATCGTATCAATTTGATTTCAGTTCTATGATTTAAATATCTTTGCAATAGTTAAGGTAAATGCATGAGTGTGTTGATGTTTTCATTAATTGGTTATGCTATTTAATTACAGATGATAGATGTTTCATTTGAATGTTATCGATTGTTGTTCCATTTCCCATTTATGTTAGTTCATCGCTCTAAGAGTTCCTCTCATTTTCACATGCATTGTTCCTTTTATTAAATTTACATTTGTTGTTCCTTTCGCTTAAATTCACAATTGTTGTTGCTTCCTAATTATACAGTAGTTCGTTGTTCTTTTCTAGCAGGTTAAATAGTCATTGATAGATTGGTTCATTAAGTGCTTTCACATATTAAATTAGTGTTTCTTAGCTAATTGAATTTGGCAAATTAGTTAATGCATTTAATTCACAACATGTTATTAATCATATTGCAATTTTGTTGAGTAGGATCTTAGTTTCAGAGTTTTTAATGAATGTGTGAGGAACTTGCTTTTTGATAAACTCAGATTTTCTTTAACTGCACGATTTTAACCTCTACAACTATCTGCATAGACTTTGTCGATATTCTTGAAAGAAAAGATGAATCCTTAGTTGATAAATTAATGTTAAACTAAGGTTATTTTTATAAAATCTTTAGAGCCCAACACTTATCCTTTTAGTTATTAGTCCATGCTTGAGCAGTCGGCTAGGAGCCAAATCGACTGTCTTTCACTCTGGTGTAAAGATTTAGATTCAAATGCCATGCTTTCCTGTGCATGGATAATAAGTGAAGGATAATTTCTCTGCCCAGCCAATTCCTTACTATGTACAACGAAATTTCCTCCTTATTGCTCAGCCATATTTTGGTCCCTTCCTCAGAAAAATCATGTTACCCACCCAACGGTTTATCGGGCATGATTCGTTGCATTTCATTACAGTATTTTTTTCATTGCGTGAATGACAGCGTTGTGCTTACTGTATACATTTACTGCGATTTTATTACTGTGTGTGACTTACTCGTCTTCTCTATTTTATTGTTTTTATGGTAAATTTGTTTTAATGTTTTGATGACGGTTAGATCAGTGCCATAATGGCCGAGTAAATTTATTGTTTGAACAACGTGTTCACTTACCCCATTTCTAGTTTCTGTCATTCATTAATAACGGAAGTCAATTGGTTCTTTTTATTTATTTTTTACTAGGAATATTGAAATCGAATTTACTTTGACTTTCTATTTGTAATGATAAAAATTGGGAGACTGGCTACGACCCAGTAAATTTATTTAAGGTTCCAAATTGATCTTAATATATCACGACATTTCTAGATTCCTTCACTGTATCAAAGATTTCTCAGACATTCACAACATTTCTAGATTCATTCATGTATCAAAGATTGCTCGATTCATTCACTATATCGACATTCTAAATTCATTCATTGTATCGACATTTCTAGATTCATTCACTGTATTGAAGATTGCTCGATTCATTCATTGTATCGACATTTCTAGATTCATTCACTGGATCAAACATTTCTAGTTTCATTTACTATATCGAAGATTGTTCGATTCATTCACCACATTGAATATTTAATTCAACTCTAGATTATTTGGAATACAAATATTCTTAGTTTTGTTGGCATTGTTGTAGTAGCAACCACATGAAGGATTGGCCATTGTTGGCCAAATCGTTGTGAGCATGCACAAGTAACCCTGTAGATATGTTCTTTTGGTAAATTATCTATTGGGTTGGTCGTAAATGCAGTTATGAGGTTTAAATCCCATGAGCTTCATCTTCATCCATAGTGTATGCCATTAACACTTGGACGACGAAGCTCAGTGGAGGAGGTGCATAGAGTGGGTGTGCCATCAATAGAGAATGAAGTCAAACTGATTATTTCATTCACTACTCGAACCGTTCCTCAAACGGGTAGTAACGCGTCACTCATATCTCTTTATGTATATTCTAAATTCAGAACCTTAGTGACCCACCCCATCCATCTTAAACTGTGATCATACTTACCATCACGGTCGACCGATATGCAGACATGCAAGTGCCCAACACAACGCAGAGAAGTCCAATTTTAACTTGAATGACCTTTGACTTGCAGTAAATGGAGATCAATTGACAAATTTATCAGTTCTTGTCAAGAAAAAAAAAAAACACGATTCGCCTATAAAAACCGGTTGGAATTACAACACCATGTTCATCCTAATGTCTTTTGTACAGTAAATGGTGAATGCGGTAGTTGCTAAATTTATATTCATTTTATGTCATGTCTTTTCAACAGTAAATGGTGAATGCGGTAGTTACTAAGTTTATATTCAGTTTCTGTCATGCCTTTTCAACAATAAATGGTGAATGCGGTAGTTACTAAATTTATATTCAGTTTATGTCATGTCTTTTCTACAGTAAATGGTGAATGCGGTAGTTACTAAATTTATGTACATTTTATGTCAGTCATAAAGAATGAATCATTTGATTATTATTTTATTATGAATAATGAAATTTATTTAATTTGATTAATTTTTATTTAAAATATATAAACTCAAGATTGGTTTACACTTGACTGTTGTTGGGCTCTTAGATTGATGGTTAAAAGTTTGTTTCCTTTATTTTAATATACAAGAATTTACCATGGTCAGAATATTATTATTATGTTGCTGACAAGTGGCGGGATTGTTTTATTTATTTAATTATTTATTAGTCCAATCCGTGTAAATCTGAGATCGTGTTGAAAGAAGTGTGGGATGCCAGGGAAATTTAATTGATTTTGCAGTTACATTAATGATAATAATTAAATATATTTTTATAGGACAATGTTAAATTATTCAAGTAAATTGATGCTCATTCTTTCTAATGATGAAAATGGGTTGTAATTAAGGAAGAATGGAGAAATCTTGGTTTTATGTTAATTAATGGCGTATGATGAAAAGGTTTCAATGGAGGGTGATCTATTGATTGCAGAAGATAGATAGATGCATTACAAGATGTAGTTTTTAGTCAATTCTTATTATATATGCCAAGATTGAATAATCATAGTTAATGTTTACTTGACATGATGTGTGAGTGATTAAATGATTGATTAAATAGCGTGCATGGACCTTAAATAGAATTGCACCTCAAGTTTGATATTGCTAGATAAGATTATATATGTCAATTTCCTTACGTGCTTGAAATTTAAGGTTGATTGAAGTAAATTCTATATGTTTAGAATTGTCTGGTTGTGCGCAGTGAAAGGCCACTGATGATCGGTCATTGTTGCTTGGGTGCATCGTGCAAAGTGTTGAATCATTGTTTGTTATTTCTTGCTCGCTTTAAAAGTTCATGTTACTTGGGTCGTTGTTGTCTGTTGCCTGATTTGTGTGCATGGTGTTCGTCTTCAAGGGGTGTTGATTAATTGTTGTCATTGTTACTTTCCTTATTTAAAAAAAAAAAAAATACACTTGCTTTGTGTCGCATGTAGTCGTAACAACTAGGGTCGTTACATATGGTATCAGAGCGGGTTCAACCCTGCGACTGTGGATCGCCATGCTTTCCACTGTAGTAAACCCTTGAGTAATAACCTAGTGCTAATTAAAACTTTAATGTGTCCAAGCGATGATCTCGATTAGAGGAAGCCACATAGGTTCGCAATGTGATGTCGTGGAAGGAGGTGCGACACCTCCAGAAGTGCCCGTGCCCTCAGAGTCTAACCCCCAAGGGGAAGAACAAGTCCTTGAGATGGATTCGATTGTTGTAAGGGATGATGATGGTATAACAAGGCCCTTCCAGGGAATGTCAGAGGCCTTGATTCACCATATTTATTGAGATAAGGCTAGGGCGCCTGTACCCTCGAGAGTCCACAGTGCGCTCCAGCCAGTACCGTTAGCATTAACCAAGAAATCGAGAGGGATATGTTCTCAAGTCAACGAGTGTCGTGTATGGCTCAATCATTGAGGATTGGCTGGAGAGTAAGGCGATGTGCTTCATGCTTTGTGATTATGGCCTCCAGCATGAAGGTCCACTGGGCGGTCTTTCAACTGAAGGGGAGCAATCTTCTATGATGGAAGACGCTCCTACCACAATTGAACAGGCATTCGAACAGGATGAGATTAGCTTTGTAGAATTGGCTTCGAGAGCCAAACAAAAGGTTGGAGGGAAGATTACGGGATGTAACCTTAAACTAGGAGAATTTGTCACTAGGTCCAACTTGTACGTCACAACCTTAGGGTCTTATGACATCGTGATCGGTATGGATTGGTTGGAATCGCATGATACGATACTCAACTGTAAGATGAAACAATTAAGCTTGGTCGATGACAAGGGACAGAGACACATGATTGTCGGTCGGAACCAGGGATTCTCCCTGAGTTTCATCTCTTCCTTGTAGCTACGAAAGAGCATGCACAAGGTATGTAAGCTTTATGCAATCCTTGCATTAAACGAGAAGGGATTTGTGGAAGGTCTAGAACACCTTCCCGTGGTGAGAGAGTTTACGGACGTCTTCCCTGAGGAGTTACCTAGGATGCCACCAGAGAGGGAGTTGGAATTTACCATAGACCTAAAACTAGGAACTGAACTAATAACAAGAACGCCTTATCGGATGTCGACCCCAGAGTTACAGCAGTTGAAAATGCAACTGAAGGAGTTGTTGGACCTAGGACTTACATCCATGTGTGTCATCGTGGGGTGCGCCTGTTATCTTCATATGGAAGATGGATGGGTCGTGGATACTCTGCATTGACTATCGTCAATTGAACAAGGAAACAATCAAGAATCAGTATCCATCGCCAAGGATTGATGATCAATTTGATCAGATGAAGGGTGCGATGGTGTTTTCAAGGATTGACTTGAGATCAGGGTATCACCAGTTATGGATCAAGGAGGACGACATCCCTAAGACCACCTTTAAGATGAGGTTGGGACATTATGAGTTTATTTTTTTACCTTTTGGACTGACAAATTCCCCTAGGGTATTTATGAGTTTGATGAATGTGGTGTTCCGCGAATACTTGGACAAGTTCGTCCAAGTGTTCATTGACGATATTTTGATTTAATATCAGGCGATGGAGGAGCATACCGAGCACTTGCGCATGGTACTACAGTGTCTTCAAGAGAACAAATTGTATGAGAAATTATCTAAATGCTCGTTTTATCAATCGAAGATTCACTACTTAGGGCATGTCATCTCCGATGAAGGTATCGTCGTGGATCCAACAAAGGTCGAGGCTATTATGGAATGGTCTGCACTGACGAATGTCCCCAAAGTGCGTAGCTACATGGGTTTAGCGGGATACTATCGACGGTTTGTTGAGGTTTTTTCGAAGATAGAAAATCTGATTACGGAATTGCAAAAGAAGAACAAGAAGTTTGTTTGGACCGAGAAATGCACGGAAGAATTTCGGAGGCTCAAGGAGTTGTTGATGACAACACCAATACTAAAGGTCCCTAACATGGATGCAGACTTCTTGGTATGCATTGATGCATCCAAGGAAGGCTTAGGCAGAGTTTTGATGTAAGACGGTTGAGTGATCACTTACATCTCCATAAATTTGAGAAGGCATGAGTAGAACTATGCAATGCATGATTTGGATTTGTTAGCCATTGTTTATGCCTTGAGAGTTGGAGACACTACCTTATTGGATGAAAATTTGAACTAAAAATGGACCATTGTGGTCTACAACACATATTTACTCAAAGCGAATTGAATGCGCGACAACGGTGATGGTCAGAACTACTTAGCGAGTACGGTTTCAAGATTACTTACATAAAGGGAACAATGAACAGAGTGGTTGATGCGTTGAGTCAAAGACCACACCTATTTTCGGTGATGCATCTTCTGACGAATCTACATGAAAATATTCTAACTTTACAGTACGACGATGACTGGTACAAAGAGGTCAAGTATTTTATCAGACAAAACACAATGATGGTACCAAAATTTGAGGGGTTTACTATGAACAATGACGGATTATTGAGATTTAAAGGTCAAATTTACGTACCACCAAACGATGAGTTGAGAAGTTGATCATAAACAAGGTTCATAGAGTAGTGTACATGGCTCATCCTAGAGTCATGAAGATGAGATAAGACCTTAAACCCTTATTCTTCTGGAAAGGAATAAAGGCAGACATAGTCAACTACATGGCAAGATGTCTATAATGTCAGCAGGTGAAGGATGAACATAGACATCCAACAGGATTACTACAGCCACACGTCATTCCAGACTTGAAATGAGAGGTCATTTCGATGCATTTCATTGTTGGATTTCCATTGACGGTGAGGAGACACCACTCGATTTTGTAGTAGTCGACACTCTAACGAAGAGTGCTCATTTTAATCCTGTGCAAACGATATATCAGGCACCTGACATAGATAGAGTTTTCATCAGTGAGATTGTGAGGCTACATGACATTCCTAAGACGGTTATATCCAATAGAAGATCAGTGTTTACAGGACAATTTTGGACTAGTTACCAAGAGGCCTTAGGAACCCAACTTAACTTTAGTATAGTGTATCACCCGAAGATAGACGGGAAGACTGAATGAATGAACCAGATCTTGGAGGACATCTTGTGTATGTACGTTATGGACCAACAGAAGCGTTGGGAAGAATTATTTCCACTGGTAGAATTTGCAGATAACACCAGTTATCAAAGCACCAATAAGATTGGCGCCTTTTGAGTTTCTTTACGGGCGACCATGTTGGACGCCTTTGAGTGGGGATCATATTGAGGATAGGGTCCTGGTGGGACCAGAAGCGATCCAAGAAATGGAATATCAAATGGAAACAATAAGACAAAGGATCAAAGAAGCATAGGATCAGCATAAGAGTTATGCTGATTTGCATCATGTCGACCGTAGTTACGAACTTGGAGATCGAGTCTTTTTGTGGGTGAAACTGCATAAGAGTTTGATCAATTTTGGAAAGGGTGCTAAACTCTCTCCTTGGTTCATGGGACTTTTCGAGATTGTGGAAAAGAAGGGGATCGTGGCCTAGCGACTAGCCTTGCTTGATTCTTTGAGGCATATGCACGATGTCTTTCATGTCTTTGTTTTGAGACATTATGTTAGTGATCCTACACATGTTATTGACATGAATTCCTTGCACGTATCTAACGAGGGTGCACTCACGACGGAGCCAATCCGCATCTTATACCACCGCATTTGAAAAATACGACATCGAATAGTAGATCAGGTCAAGGTCCAATGGGACAACCATAGTCCACACTCGGCGACCTGGGAGGACGCATATGATATGCTTCAGTAGATCCCATTTTTTTGTTGATAGCTAGACCTATGATATTCTGATACACTTTATTTCAGCACTTACATACTGTGAAACTTCGGGACGAAGTTTAAAACAAGACGAGGTGTATGTGACATCCCTCTCTTACGTGCATTTAGCGAACTTATTCTTTGAGGACACTTGCGTGCAAGTGATCCGGGTTGTTGTACTATTAGCTATTTTGATTATGGTTATGAGGAATTTTGGATTTGATGTTATGTCACTTTTGTTATATTTACATCAACATGTGCTATTGACTGGGTTCTCATGAGTGTGCAGGACTCTGGGCATTGAGGATGCAGAGGCATCGATGAAACCCCTTGGACTCTGGATCGAGTTAGGGAGTGGATTGTTAGGTTTTGAATGTTGTTGATGTGACATATGTACATATGATTAGATATTATGATGTTGATTGTTATTGATGACATGATTCGTTGATGGATGCAGGTTGACGATAGCTTGCCAACCAGACTCACATTTGGAGTAAAGGGGTCATGCACGACAATCGGAGACATTGAGGGAGAGGTGTGGCAGTAGCCTACCACAACCTACTAGCACTCTCGTCGTGGCTCGAACTATAGGTTAATGATTACCTAGTTCGAGAAGACCCACAATGTCGTGAGAGCAGACTGTGACAGTCACTCACGATGATTCTAAGGGGCGTGCAATAAGGCAGGGGCCTTATTCTTTAGAGGCCCTTAGTCTCCCATAATGTCACCTAGCGGAGTATTAACTCCAGGGGTTTGACGTCTACCAAATTCAGTCAAGAGGCTAGTGGCACCCTTGGAGCACGTAGTGCATCTTGAAGGGCACGTCATGCAAAGAAAATGGAAAGAGGCGATTGGCACCCTTGGAGCACGTATTGCGTCTTGAAGGGCACGTCGCGCAAAGAAAACAAAAAGAGGCGAGTGGCACCCTTGGAGCACGTAGTGCGTCTTGAAGGGCATGTCACGCAAATAAAATAGAAAGAGGTGAGTGGCACCCTTGGAGCATGTAGTGCGTCCTGAAGAGCACGTCGCAATTTTAACTATGATAAGTTAATAAACCTAGTGCCTAGAAAACTATGCCCCCTTAGAACCTGGTCGACCCTAAAATAGATGATGGTATGAGTAAAGTTTAATAACTAAAAGTTCTCTTAAAAATTGTCGCATAGCCTAGGGAAATTAAAACCTAGGTCTAAGCAGGACATGTGGTTAAAGAAAAATAAATTAATTAATAAGCATGTAACAAGAAGGGGGCTAAGAAATTCAAACTTAATTATTAAAGTAAAAATTATAATGGAGGATTAAATTTATTAAAAGGGTAAATGGTTGTTTTTATCTACACTTGCTAAATTGATTTTTAGTTAAAAAGGGAAAAGGGGGAAAACTTAAAAGAAAAGGAAACTTAAAGAAAAAGGGAAACTAAAAGAAAAGGGGGAAACTTAAAGAAAAAGCTTAATGTCCAACTTAGTAAGGAATCTAGCCTTTGGGACTTTCTATTTATGAACTCAACAAGGAATTAAGTAAGGCGTAAGTCATTTAAGATTTGTAAGGGAATTTTGGGACACCGAGGAGCATTTTTAGGAACGCTTTTAGGTGGGTGATGGAAATAGGAATAATTAATTAATTAATAAAATTGATTTTCTGGTGCAACTAGGGGATCAGGCAACATGTGTATGAGGGAGGTTTTTCCTAATTAAATAAATGAAAAAGGAATCTAATGAGGGTTTGGGAATCTAATTACTAAGAAACTCTATAAAAGAGATGGTGGAGGAATAAGGATCACATTTTTGGCTTGCATAACGTTACGCTGTCAAAATTTTATCTTGACTGAGTTTTCACTTGTGGGAGTTGGAATACCTAGCTCGGGTAACAGGTGGTAGCTCGAACTTGTGAGGCGAGTTGGGTGCTAGCATTATTTGGAATTGTGTGTGTGACCCCTTTGTGGCTCGGGGGGCTCAGGGGGAAGAGGAGTACCCCTAGCGTTGTCTAGGAGGTACAAGTGAGGTCTCATCGGTCGGCAAGTCGAAGTTGGATGGAGCCCGAGCATGGCACAGTCACTTTCAGTTCTTCACATTTGGCTATGGTACACATGGGTATAATTTGTATTAAACAATAGCTCAATTTCTTGATCATGCATTTCTTTATTGTCGAAAGCTCGCTTGCATAGATGTTGTTAAAGGAACAAGACTCGTTTAGTTATGCATAAGAATTTTTATTTGGGTGATAGTGCGCCAGGTGAATTTGCAAGATGGTCTCTAAATTTCTAGTTCTGAGCCTTGTTTTATTACTGCGTCTTCTTATTCCTTGATTGCATTTTTTTTTTTTTTTAATTGGTTCTCCATGGAGAAGATCTGGGTGCAGAATTGTGTCTTTATCTTCTGTTCTTATCCTTTCAGTTATTAGTCTGTGCCTTAGTAGTCGGCCAGGAGCCGAATCAACTGTCTTTCACTCCATTGTAAAGATTTAGATTCAAATGCCCTTCTTTCATGTGCATGGATAATAAGTGAAGGATAATTTCTCTGCCCATCCAATTCCTTACTATGTACAATGAAATTTCTTCCTTATTTCTAAGCCATATTTTGGTCCCTTCCTGCGAAAAATCGTGTTACCTACCCAACATTTTATTGGGCATGATTCGTTGTGTTTCATTACTGTATTTTTGTTCACTGCGTGAATGACAACGTTGTGCTTACTGTATACATTTACTGTGATTTTATTACTGTGTGCAACTTACTCGTCTTCTCTGTTTTATTGTTTTTATGGCAATTTTTTTTTAATGTTTTGATGACGGATAGATCAACGCCATAATGGCCGAGTAAATTTATTGTTTGAACAATGTGATCATTTACCCCATTTTAAGTTTCTGTCAGTCATTAATAACGGAAGTCAATTGGTTCTTTTTATTTTATTTTTACTAGGAATATTGAAATCGAATTTATTTTTATTTTCTATTTGTAACGATAAAAACTGGGAGATTGGCTACGACCGAGTAAATTTATTTAATGTTCCAAATTGATCTCAATATATCACAACATTTCTATATTCCTTCACTGTATCAAAGATTTCTCAGACATTCACAACATTTCTAGATTCATTCATGTATCGAAGATTGCTCGATTCCTTCACTGTATCGGCATTCTAAATTCATTCATTGTATCGACATTTCTAGATTCATTCACTGTATCGAAGATTGCTTGATTCATTCACTGTATCGACATTTCTAGATTCATTCACTGGATCAAACATTTCTAGTTTCATTCACTGTATCGAAGATTTCTCGATTCATTCGCCACATAAAATATTTAATTCAACTCTAGATTATTTGGAATACGAATATTCTTAGTTTTGCTCGCATTGTTGTAGTAGCAACCACATGAGGGATTGGCCACTGTTGGACAAATCATTGTGAGCATGCAAAAGTAACCCTGTAGATGTGTTCTTTTGGTAAATTATCTACTGGGTTGGTCGTAAACGCAGTTATGAGGTTTAAAGCCCATGAGCTTCAACTTTTTCCACAATGTATGCCATTAACACTTGGACGATGAAGCTCAGTGGAGGAGGTGCACAGAGTGGGTCTGTCATCAATAGAGCATGAAGTCAAACTGATTATTTCATTCACTACTCGAACCGTTCCTCAAACGGGTAGTAACACGTCACTCATATCTGTGTATCTATATTCTAAATTCAGAACCTTAGTGACCCACCCCATCCATCTTAAACTGTGATCATACATACCATCACGGTTAACCGAGATGCAGACATGCAAGTGCCCAACACAACGCAGAGAAGTCCAATTTTAACTTGAGTGACCTTTGACCTGCAGTAAACAGAGATCAATTGAAAAATTTATTAGTTCCCGTCAAGAAAAAAAAAGCACGCTTTGCCTCTAAAAACTAGTCGGAATTACAATGCCATGTTCATCTTGATGTATTTTCTACAGTAAATGGTGAATGCGGTAGTTGCTAAATTTATATTCAATTTTTGTCATGTCTTTTCAACAGTAAATGGTGAATGTGGTAGTTATTAAGTTTATATTTTGCTTATGTCATGTCTTTTCAATAGTAAATGGTGAATGCGGTAATTACTAAATTTATATTTAGTTTATGTCATGTCTTTTCTACAGTAAATGGTGAATGCGGTAGTTACTAAATTTATATACAGTTTCTGTCAGTCATAAAGAATGAATCATTTGATTATTATTTTATTATGAATAATGAAATTTATTTACTTTGATTATTTTTTATTTAAAAGATATAAACTCGAGATTGGTTTACACTTGACTGATGTTGGGCTCTTAGATTGATGGTTAAAAGTTTGTTTCCTTTGTTTTAATATACAAGATTTTACCATGGCCGGAATATTATTATTATGTTGTTGGCAAGTGGTGGGATTGTTTTATTTATTTAATTATTTATTAGTCCAATCCGTGTAAATCTGAGATCGTGTTGAAAGAAGTGTGGGATGCCCAGGGAATTTAATTTATTTTGCAGTTACGTTAATGATAATAATTAAATAAATTTTTATAGGACAATGTTAAATTATTCAAGCAAATTGATGCTCATTCTTTCTAATGATGAAAAGGGGTTGTAATTAAGGAAGAATGGAGAAAGCTTGGTTTTATGTTAATTAATGGCATATGATGAAAAGGTTTCAATGGAGGGTAATCTATTGATTGCAGAATATAGATGGATGCATTACAAGATGTAGTTTTTAGTCAATTCGTATTATATCTGCCAAGATTGAATAATCATAGTTAATGTTTACTTGACATGATGTGTGAGTGATTAAATGATTGATTAAATAACGCGCATGGACCTTAAATAGAATTGTGCCTCAAGTTTGATATTGCTAGATAAGATTATGTATGTCAGTTTCCTTACGCGCTTGAAATTTAAGGTTGATTGAAGTAAAGTCTATATGTTTAGAATTGTCTGGTTTTGTGAGGTGTAAGGCCACTAATGATCGACCGTTGTTGCTTGGGTGCTCCTTGCAAAGTGTTGAATCATTGTTTGTTATTTCTCCCTCACTTTAAAAGTTCATGTTACTTGGGTCGTTGTTGTATGTTGCCTGATTTGTGTGCGTGGTGTTCGTCATCAAGGGGTGTTGATTAATTGTTTTCATTGTGACTTTCATGCTTAAAAAAAAAAATTTGCACTTGCTTTACATCGCATGTAGTTGTAACAACTGGAGTCGTTACAGCCAACATAAGCAGGGATAGAGACAAAGACAAGGACAAAGCTAAGCTTGGCCTTAGTCGCCTTATGTAACAAATGATTGATTTTACGTATGAATGCACCAAACTATTATGTGTTGTGATCTTGCTTGAAATAAGGAAGGAGAGTATTTGAAAAGTAATGGCCATGCAAAAAGACCTAGAGAAGACAAGAAACTAAACATTCAAACAATATCCATAAACAACTTAAGAAACCACAAGATTTACTGTCATGCCACATGAGGCTCACAAGGAATCCTTTGATCTTTTTCTAAAGCATAAAGTAAGGGAATAAATCACCAATCAAAGAACAAGAATGACAAGAATACAATAAATAAAAAGAGAAACCCCCCTAATGGAAATAGTATGGCCTTTCCAAACCTTACTAATTAGGATGTGATCAAATGTGCGACAAAATATTTGAGCATGTGGGATTGACCACCATTTCTATAGCCCCAGGGACCTGAAACAAAGTTGAACTAGTATGGTTTAGGGAGGATGATACAACTTAGCATAGAGGATGGGTAGAATCTTTTTTATTGGACTATGCAAAATATACTCCTATGAATGGAAAGAAAGGAATTATATTTTATCATCCACCTTGTCTATAGGTAAATGCATAATAGAATATATGGTCTCTCACTTGACACTTGGATGTTCCACATGTATAATGCCCACCTAGATGTCATGTAGTCCAAATTCATATTGTTGATGATGTAAGACACCACATTTTTCCCATGTTGCTCATTTAAATGCAACATAACTTTCATATCCACATTCCACACCAACCTAAACACAAACAAATTTGGTATATGTCAAACCTTAACTTCATGGACATGTAGAGAAAAGTTTTCAAAGTCTTCCTAGAACCCAATTTTTCAAGTAGAAAATGGTACATGGAAGACCTGCAACATAGAGCTACCTAACATCAATGTTGTTATTGATGTTGTTGTTGAGAAGAAACAGAATCCTCAATCTTTGTTTCTTCTCGGTTTCATGGGGCATGCAACAATAGAGATATCTTTCTCAATGAGGGCTTCTTCCATGTTATAACCCCACCCATACCTACTTCTTCCATTGTATTTACATATGCATTTGCAATTGTCTTATGGCCATAATACCTTGTGGAAGAGCAAGTTGCACACAAATCAAAGTGGTAATGAGAGAAAATATTTCGATATCTATAGAAATTTTCTTCTTAACTAGATGGTGGCTACCTTGTATGCCTTGAATGAATTCCAAACATGACATTTTTGGGGAATTTCAAAAAGTGCATAAATTAATCTTGGTAGAGATGTATAGGCGGTGCTTTAAATGCCATATGATAATGTTCCAACATAGGACACGTGTACATTTGCATGAATATAGTTGCTAGTTGGTCACTTGTTGGGTAGATTGTCGTTGGATGCCTTGAATTTTGTTGTTTCCATGCTCTGGCCCTTCCTCTATATTGACGACCACGCCTCTGCAATGATTTCCCTTCTTCTCCATGTTGTTACACCATATTTCCAACAATAATTAATGGTGAGTATTTGTTACTCCAGCCTCTAGTAAAGATGATGTTTCCTTTCATGGCATGTTCTTGTCAATTATTGGGCATTGAAGTGACCCTCTCTCCACTTGAGTACTCACCTGATGATTATTTCCTTTCGCCTAGACAACTAGTCATAAAATTCAGAGAGAGTGCATAGAGTAGTTGAAATGTTTTCACACGTTAACAGAAAGAATATGGATCCTTGGATTTTCTTTTTGCAAATGTAGTGACTAGGGGCATGGTGGTTGTCTTGGATATTTGATCAACTTGAGTTTGGGTGTGAGCAAGTTTTTGGTTGACATAGAGCTCCTAGTCAAATGTCAAAATCCCCATTGAGCTCTCCTAGTTGGTGAAATGGTGGTTGTCAAATTTAATGGAATTGAAAATGTTCAATGGTGAGAACATTATCTTTTCCAGATTTGGGGCATCTTGATCTCAATTCAATGAAATAAATTTTCTCCAAATTTACATCATCAATAGTACTCATCTACAATATCTACCTGAAGTTTGTGCATTGACACTGATCGATGGTGTGTCTTCCTTGCATTACATTTTAGAATCAACAACAATAACTAATCATGCAAAGGAGAGCAAAGCTAAGATTATGGTTCTTTCCATTATGAATTAATACAAGTAGTTAATAATGATAATAGCTACTACGAGAAAGTGTGACCATGACTAGGACAGTAAGGCCTTGGAGTTTGAACTTTGTGGGGAGAGTTTGGTGCTTTTGCATGGAGTTTGTAGAATTTCTCATACTGCACAGAGAAAAAGTTCAAGCAAGTCCTTGAGAATTGCCTCACAATAATACCAGTCTCATTGAATTAAACTCCACAATTTTTGGTACCTTCAATGAATTGACATGTTTAGATCTAACTAGTCGAAGTGCACTAGGAATTATCGTAGGCTGTGGAGTAGGCACTCATCTTTATCCACTAACTAAAAAGAGAGAAAAAACAACTATTCCCTCTTAGTAATTCCATAATCATTAATATCTCTATGATTTATGTTCTCACCCACTTCAACTTTGTCTCTCTTAACAATCATCTTTCATGGGCCTATGTGAGCAACATGGGTACCTACAAGGATAAAGGGATAAAAACATTAACATCTAGAGGATTTGTCAAACCTCTAAACTGTTTTTGGTTAATTTTCCATGCTTTGTGAAAGCCCTCGATGACCTAGAAATGGAATGAGAACATAAAATATTTCATACATGAAAAACTTGGTAGCTAGCAATAAAGAGACAAAAATAAAGGAATGGCTAGCATTTAAAGAAAAATATAGCCAAGTCATGAACTCCAAAGGCTCTAAAAGAATTCTGTAAGCAGAGAAGCTATGTATGAATTGGAGTTTTATTGTTGATTAAATGTTCCAGAGGTTGTTCTTGTATGACAAAGCCAATGTTTTGTGTGCAATAGAAAATGTAAAGAGATAACCTATTACTTTCCAGTTTGACATACACAACATCCCTAGCGCTGGTGTGCATGCCAATTTGGCATGCAAAACAATCCTAGGGCTAGTGTTGGCATGCACACCAACCCTATTACATTGGAACATGAAATGAAAGCATATTAACAAGATAATATCAACAACATTCTCTAGATCGTGTAATACACAACAATGACATTAGTCACATAACATCTATGCACTGAGAGAATGTTGTTGATATTATCTTGTTAATATGCTCACCTTTCACGATCCAATGCAATTGGCTGGTGTGCATGCCAATTTGACATTCACAACAGCCCAAAGGTTGTTGTGCATGTCAAATTGGCATGCACACCAACCTTTGAGCTGTTGTGCATGCCTACCAAATTGACATGCACACCAACCCTTGAGTTGTTGTGCTTGTTCTAGAAAATTACACTTGATATAAACGTTTAATTTTAATTAGACAAAATAAAAAAAAGGGAAAAGGAAATTTAAACTTTGATTTTTTATTCAAGAAAATAAAAAATAAACTAATAATATTTATACCAAATTCACCAATAAATTATGAAAAAATATATTTATTTTAACTTTTAAGATTTTTAATATTTCTTTAACTTTTAATTTCATCGTCATGTCCATATTTATTATGATTTCTTTTTGTTAAAAATATAAAATAACTTTAAATTTACCCTAAATTATGAACAAATATATTTATTTTAACTTTTAAGATTTTTAATATTTCTGTGACTTTTAATTTCATCGTCATGTCCATAATAATTATTATGGTTTGTTTTTCTTAAAAATATAAGATACCTTTAAATTTACCCTACATTGAACTATTAAATGAATGTTTGAATTTTTATTCTCAAATATCTAAATTAATAAATGAATGTTTAAATTTTAATATCTAAATATTAATTTAAAACCTAACCCACGAATGGTTGGAAAAAACTTTTTAAAAAGATACACATCACTCATAGCTAAAGAAAGGCCGGACACAAAGAGTGAATTCGTAACAGAGTGCATAAGCATTTTGTTTTTGCTTGTAAATCTGAATAGCAGTACTACAATAATTAAAGTAGTCATAGTTCCACAGCTTAAATGAAGTCATAGTTCCACAGCTTAAAGTAGTCATAGGGGCAACTGAATCTGAAGTCATAGTTCCACAGCTTAAATGAATGTTTAAATTTTCATTTAATAATTCATTCCACAGCTTACACAACAGTACAATAATTCAACCAGGAGGGGAAAACGTTTTGGAAAAGCTGAGAGGAGTGCAATAATTAAAGATCGTTGATGCGTTATTTTATATATACTTTTCATCAATTTGTCTAGTCGCCACGTGTCTTATCGTTAACCTTGGTCTAGTTGCTATTTCAATTAAAGTAAGGCCTATTTGAATTATTTGTCTCCTAGATGAGTACAATAATTCAATTAAAGTTAGAGTCAGGCCTATTGAATTATTAGTCTCAGTTGGGTTAAAAAGGTATTTTAGTATAGTACAATAATTCAATTAAAATAAGGTTTATTTGAATTATTAGTTCTCACTTGTCTTAGTAGGGTTTTTTAATATAATAGATGAGTTGTTCTCATCAACTTTTTCTTTTTTTCTAACATGAAATTGGCGTCGCGGGAAACTCATCCGATACTTCTCCACATAGTGGATGATATGAGGTGTTAAACCGCATCCCCAGGAACCTAGCTAGGCTCATCCGATACATCTTCACATAATGGATGATATGAGGTGTTAAACCGCATCCCCAACACCCAGCTAAGCTCTAACCGAGATAAAATTACAATTCAAGTCAATGAGGAATTTAGAATAAGTACAAGGATGAAAACTTTCAAAAACATTATTTTTATATTTTCACTATCAACATTATTAATATTTTTTATTTTATTATATTTATTTTTAAATTTAATTTTATAATAAATTATGAATATACATTCTCTACTTTATAGATCATTATTCTGGTTTATATATTGACCTTAATAAGCTTCCTCATAATTTAATGTATGTTTGGCTAGATAACTAGTGTGTTTATAAGCAATATAAGCATTATAGATCATTATTCTTTAACTTTTTGTTGTTTATATATTGACATTAATAAATTTCCTCATAAAAAATTTAATGTATGTTTTGCTTGATAATAGGGTGTTTATAAGCAATTTTTTTTAAAGAGTTACATTGTTTTATAAAATATTAAAATTTTATTATAAAATTTTATGTTTAAAATAATTATTAATTAATATTTATCATATTTTTATTTTTATTTTTATATTTATTTTTAGAGATATATATAAATAAGTTTAATAAATTTTAATGCTATTAATATAATTAATAAATATCCATTTTAACCTTAGATTTATCAAACATATAGAGGGATCCAATCTTTCAAGGTGAAACTTTTTTAAGAGTGCAATGGTGGTACTATATACATGTTTTGATTGTTGTATTTATTGATTAATTGAGTCCACTTGTTGTTTATATGTGTTTTTTTTATTTATATATATTTTAATGTTTTTTATTTTTTATTAATTTAATATTAATTTAGTATTTTGTGGATTTTTTACTATTATTTTAATGCTTTATGTTACATGGACATCTCTCCCATATTGAGTTGTAGAACACCTTTCCACCTAAACATTTGATATTTCCACATAAATTTAAAAAAAATTCACATTTTAATCCTTTACCTTTTTTTTTAACTAGACAAAGAAAAAGATAAAGATAAAAATACCTAGATAAATATATAATTAAATAAGTTAATATATTGGTTTTGGTGGAATGCTTATTATTAACACAATTAACATTTTAAAATAAAAACCATCCTCATCATTAGGGGCATTTATGGCAACTTGTGATAATTGGCAAGAGTTCGCATCAAAAGAATTTATGGATTTCTATGAAGAACATGTAATAAAAAGGCAATTCTCAGTAGTTAGGACACCTTGGCAAAATGGAGTCGTTGAAAGGAAGAAAAAAATTGTATAGGAAATGGCCATAACCATATTGAAAGATTCCAAGTTGGGTAATATATTTTGGGTACAAGCTCTACATACAGTCGTTCATATATTAAATAGAGAGATGCTTAGAAGTAACATTGACAAGATCCCATATGAACTATGGAAGGGAACACCGACGAATGTCAATCCCTTTAGAGTATTTTGAAGCAAATGTTGTATAAAATGAGAAGACAACAAGATTGGAAAATTTGACTCTTAGTTTGATGAAGGCATACTAATTGGTTACTCAAGCAAAAGCAAGGCATACAAATCCTACAACCTAAGACCCAACAAAATAGTGGAAAGCATCAATGTAAATATTGATGAAACAAATGTGTTGAAGACTAGAGAAGAAATCAAAAATTCAAAAAGGTAGGAAGTAGAAGAAGAACTAAAGGAAGAAGAAGTAGAAGAATCAGAAGTAGAGCAAGAAGAAATAGAAGACAATCAATAAGACTTCCATACACCTAATAAAACACCTAACCATCGGGTTTAGAAGAATCATCCACTAGAACAAATTATTGGAGATAAAAATGTAGGAATAGAAACAAGAGGAAATAAACAAGAACATACACTAGAACAAATACATCTATCATTATTATCCACAGTTGAACCAAACAACTTTAAGGAAGCCAACAATGATGAACATTGGATCAAGGCCATGGAAGAAGAACTGAATCAAATAGAGAAGAATGAGACATGGGAACTGGTTCGAAGACCTAAGGACAAAAATGTGATTGGTACAAAATGGGTGTTCAGAAACAAACTAAACGAAGATGGAAAAGTAACAAGAAACAAGGCAAGGCTAGTATGCAAAGGATGTGCTCAAGTTGAAGTAGTAGATTTTGAAGAAACATTTTCTCATGCTGCCAGAATAGAAGCAATTAGAATGATCTTGGCCTATGCATGTTCCAAAATGATCAGAGTATATCAGATGGACGTAAAATCAACCTTTCTTAATGGAGAATTAGAAGAAGAAGTCTACATCAAACAACCAAAAGGGTTTCTACTGTTAGAAAGGGAAGATTGTGCATGCAGATTGAAGAAATCTCTGTATGGACTCAAGAAAGCCCTTAGAGCTTGGTATTCAAGACTAGACAAGTACTTACAACAACAAGGATTCAAGAAGGGCAGTGTAGATAGCAATCTCTACATAAAAGTGGATCAGGACAACATACTTATCATTGAATTATATGTAGATGACATCATCTTTGGAAGTGATGATGATAGGTTGAGTAATAAGTTTGCCAAAGACATGCAAAATGAGTTTTAAATGTCCCTACTTCATGAGTTGAATTTATTTTTGGGACTCAAAATATCTCAGCTAGATGAAAGTATTTTCATTTCCCAAACTAAGTACATCAAAGAAATGTTGAAAAAGTTTGGAACGGAGTAGTGTAAACCCGTAAGTACTCCTATGGTGATTGGTTGCAAGTTGAGAAAAGATGATGAATCTAAAGAAGCAGCTCAGAGACTCTATAGATCGATTATTGGCAATGATCTAGGTGGATATCGGTGGCTAGCCACCTTTTCCGACTGGCTC
>CBVK0100035532.1:0-15381 GCA_900067695.1 Picea abies | reverse complement strand
AGGTATAATTACAACTAATGTAATAAAGCCGACATAAATAAAATAACATTACTAATGTAATATGCCCCAATTAAGGGGTAACGAGCCAATATCAGGGCTTAACAATGTGTATCGATTACAAGGCATTGAACAAGATTACATTTAAGAATCAATACCCTCTGCCTAGGATTGATGATCTGTTGGACCAGTTGTAGCATTCCAAGTACTTTACTAAGCTAGATTTGAAATCAAGATATCACCAGGTACGAGTCAAAGAATAAGATACCTGGAAGACTTCCTTCAAGAATAGGAAAGGTTTGTATGCGTGGTTGGTTATTCCATTCGGTTTATGTAACACACCAGCTACATTTATGAGACTAATGAATGATGTGTTGCGCCCTTATCTAGATTCATTTGTTATTGTCTATTTGAATGATATACCGGTTTATAGTGCTACCTAGGATGAACACATATTACATCTTATGTAGGTGTTAGAGACTTTGAAAAATCACCAACTGCTTGCCAATCTCAAGAAATGAGAGTTTTCTAAGCATTCTTTGGTGTATTTGAGGTATGTGATTAGTGGACGGGAGCTCAAGATAGATCTCAAAAATATGGAGGCCATCATGAAATGGATAGTTCCTACAAATGTCACTGAAGTTAGGAGTTTTGTTGGGGAAACACAATACTTGAAGAAGTTCATAGCTTCATTTCCAGTGGTAGCCGCACCACTCCATGCCATAACAACCAATGGTAAGATGTTCGAGTGGGGGGAGAATCAATAGAAGGAATTTGATGAGATGAAAAGAAATATTAGTCAAGGACCAGTGCTCACACTACCAAACTTCCATAAGCTCTTCGAAGTGGAGATAGATGAAAGTGGGTATGCCATGGGATCAATACTGATGTAGGGAGGAAGGCTCGTCTGCTATCATTATGAAGTATTTCATGGGGTAGTTCTCAACTACCCTACCTATGACAAGGAGCTATATGCCTTGGTACAAGTTTTCAAAAAGTGGAAGAACTATCTGATGGGAAATGAGATGATCATCCTCATAGATCACCAACCATTACAATATTTGCGGGCCTAAAGTAAGCTACAACATACCATGCATTGCAAGTGGATGCGGTTTTTAAAAAAAAATTATTGGGTCATAAAGTATAAGAAGGGTAGAAAAAATAAGTTGGCATACATGCTTTCATGTCCTCCCACATCCAAGATTATGAAGTTGGGAACTTTGATGCACATGGAGCCTTTTACCCATGATTCATATAAAGAGGCATACACAAAAGATGAGGACTTCAAGGAGGTGTTTCAACAACTACAAGGCTAAATTCATATAGAATAAGGTGATGGAAAGGATGAATATCATTTCCATAATGGTTTACTCTACAATCTTGACAAGCTCTATATGCCTAAAGGTGAATGATTGCATCTTATCAGAGAGGCTCACACTTCCAAGGTTGCATGCCATTTTGGTGTTGGGAAGGCAGTTTCCAACTTACTGAGGTATGTGTACTAGCCTAGAATGCAAGAAGATGTAGCAGGGTATATTAGAGGATGTATTCTTTGTTGTACCAACAAGCCTAGTAACAAGAATCAATGTCTATACCATCCCTTACCTGTACCCACTTGACCTTGGGAAAGTATTTCCATGGCTCTTGTGGGAGGTTTAACAACAAGCAAGAAGGGACAAGACTACCTATTTGTGGTAGTTGATAGGTTCAACAAAATGTGCATTCTCATGCCTTGTGGAAAGACCATCAACATACAAGAAGAAACAAATAAGATATTTGAACAGGTTTGGGTGCACTTTGGGATACCAAGGAGCATCATATGATATAGGGATAATGGATTTCTTAGTGCATTTTGGACTACATTGTGGGAGATGATGGACACTAAGTTGAAGAGGTCTACAACATTCTATCCACATACATATGGGAAAACAAAAGTAGTCAACATGAATTTGGTGTAGCTTTTGAGGGGTTACAATCAGAAGCATCTAAAGACTTGGGATGAAAACATGATCTATATACATCACTCTTATAACAAAGCAGTCCACACTTCTACTAGTAAGTCACCTTTTGAAACTTGATTTGGATATTTTACACCTTCACACTTAGATGTTGTATATGGATAACAAGGAGGAGTGAGGGAGGACCTCACAAGAAATGCATTAAAAGAATAATTTTTTTTTGAGAAGATCAGATAGATCTATTGGCAAGTACAAGAGACATTGAAGAAGTCACAAGAAAAGTACAAGGCTAGACATAACCATCACAAAACAAAGAGAACATTTAGAGTGGGAGACATAGTATGGTTAGAGATGAATAAGGAAAGGCTACAAGGTCCTGGTAAGAATATCAAGGCTCTACGATATGGTCCTTTTGAGGTATTGGAAAAGGTAGGAGACAATGCCTATAGACTCAATCTACCCTCATACATGTGCATTTACTCAATAGTGAATGTGGATAATCTCAAACTCTATGAGCCTTCCATGTTAGATCAAGAGGAGGAGAAGGTCCTATCTTCCATAGAGGACTTAACACTAGATGCTCAGGCAGATTTTGTAGAGGAAACTGTTTTGTAGAAGCGGTCCAAAACTACAAGACATGGACAACACGACCTTTGGAATATTGGGTTGAAAGAGCAACTTCCAAGCAAAGCAAAGTGGTACTCTAGGGAGAAGGTAGAGGAAACATTTCCTCACCTTATTCAGTAAATATTTTGGGGACCAAAATCCTCCCTAAATGTGGAGGCATGATCCGGATTGGATCATTATATTGTTTTTCATCTATCTAGATCCTTTCAGAGTGGAAAAAATTGGAGGAATCAATTAGTAGGGCCATTTTAGTGGTAGGTCCCAATTTGGAAAATTGGGGTCCAGAACCTTCCGTGGCCATTTTGAGGCATAAAATGACATTTTATGGGGTCAAAACTTTCCCATCACATATAGGACCCCATGATGCTATTCTACACATCGATATCTTTCCAATGGTGCAAAACCGCGTCAATCAGAGCTCGTATGCAAAAGTTATGCCTCCCGCAAGTTGACCTATCATGTTGACCACCATGGTACGAGAGGATGCCACGTTGACCTGCGTTACTCATGCATATGGGAATAGCCACGTGGTGGATTTCAAGAATATTCTAGAAGATTCAAAACCCTACCATAATCGAGGGTTAAGGAAGTCAAAAACCTATCCCTAGATGGCTATCAGACTATGTTAAATACCGTGCCACTAGGAGGAGAATGGGTCCATTAATTTTCATTGGATATTGTTCCATAGCAGCTGAGAAAAGCAACTGAGAGTGGTATTCTGTGAGCATAACAAAGGAGGAGATATTCTGGAGCAACCATACAGGCCACAGGTCAAAGGTAACTCCATGGAGAGTGCCTATTTCTTTGTACTTGCATCATTTCTATACCAGAGAAAAGAGAGTAGAGAAACCTCACTTTCTGGCTGAGTTTTCTTCCATATTGATTTCCCAGGTCTTCTCTTATGTTTGTTTGTGGATGGTGTGATTGTATCTTACTGTTCTCTATTTTTTGCATTTTATCTATTTCATGCATAAGCATAAAATCTGTAACCAAATATAACCTTAATAGTAAAGATTTCAGTATTTTATTAGATTTGTTGCGATGAACTATTCCAGTGGAATATCCACGACAATTTATAGATTAAGTGATGACTATAGCTTGGTAACTACCTCACAAGTCTCTTCATTACAAATTATATTATGATATAGACAAAAAAAAAAATTAATGTCCTAGCATATTTGTACCACCTCATGAGGAATGTAAAATATAACGATATGTGATATAATATGTGTATACTAGAGGCATACATTCTAATGGATAATTATTGTTGCTAGCATGTTTAGCATATGTTGTTTTTTTAATTTCCAATTCTCTATATTTGACATCAATTTTAATACATGGTTTTCAAGAAGAAATCTATCAAATCAAACATGATATAATCTTAGCAAATCCCGACATGGGTAATGAAGGTGGGAACTCCAAAATGAATTATAATAATCAAGGAAACAAGTATCTCTTCATTGCATAGTTATCCAAGGCTCAAACTTAACTTCATTAACACCTCTTGTGTAACGAACTCCCATCATTGTGTATCTGGCGATATGTATAAGAGAGTTAGAAATCCAAGCATTGATTCAATTGCAAGAACATGTATTGAATATAGTAATAGATGCAAAGTCTGTTGGAAAGCCTTTTGCCATAACCTAGATTCACCATTCCTTAATAGCAGTTATCATCATTGGTAAAATTCCCTTTGTGTGGTTGTGATGAGGGTGACCCTTAAAGATATACCAACATCAATTTGTTTCATAATACTTAATATTCTAATTTGTGATATGTGCCTTTGTTGGAGCTAATCTATGACAATAATCTATACTTCTTTTGATTCAATGTCTTTTTTTTCAACATATTTCTCATAATTCATGACCAATCTCTTTTATACTTGCACGATATTTTTCCTTTGTTGTAATGAACATGTTAGACACGTAATCCTTGGGATTGTGTCACTGTAATATTATTTAAAATATGAAGAGTAGTAGGTGATAGGAAGAGTCATCCGTTTGAGAAAACAAATGATCACTTAGATTGTATTTATACTTCTCTCATATCAATGCAATACACATAGAGTGTGGAGTTACTTTTTTGGCATACTTGGCCTCAGAGTGGTATAAGAGTGCAAGATAACTACATTATTTCTCGAATGTTTTCTCGGATGTGTTGGGTGTACTTGTTGAAAAATAAATCACAAGCTTTTGAAACTTTTTAAAATTTTCATGTATGGATTCAAAATGAAGCTCAGTCTTGTATTGTCTCTCTTCGCACTTATAATGGAAGATAATACATCTAATGGATTTGAAAGCTACCTTCGCTAACATGGGATTAAAAATAAAACCATGATTATATACAATCCCCAACATAATGGTGTGGCTGGACGAATGAACATAACACTCCTAAATATGGTTCATTCCATGATGTTTTTCAAGAATGTTAAATTGATGTTTTGGGCCGATGCATTTCTATGTGCATTTTATGTCAAAAATAGGTGTCCATATCATGCTCTTAAAAACAAGACTCCATATGAAATGTGGCATGTCCACACTCCTTCAGTGAGGCATCTCAGGGTATTTGGTTCCACCTGCTATGCCTTGATTCTTAGGGAGCAAAGAAGTAACCTTGATGCAAGGAGTTGGAAGTGCATCTTCTTGGAGTAACTCAAATACCACCAAGGGATATCGTCTTGACGATGAGACAAACAAGAAATTCATCCTTTCCAAAGATGTAATATTTCTTGAATCCTCCAAGAAAGATGAAACTATTGAGAAGCAACTTGATCATATGGAAAAATTAACTCGTGTAAATACATATCATGAATTTTATGATGATGTTCCACATCTTGAAGGGGGGATCCCTATCTCGGGTCATTCTCTGGAATCTCCTTTTGAAGCACCATCTTCCACACACGAAAAAGTTCCCATCACTTCATTAGAACCTAAAGTTCATTTGGATGATGTGATCGAGAGGATTGAAAAGCTGAGGCTTCATGAGAACTGGACACCATCTCAATCAGTGGAGAAAACTGGACCATTCTTGGCACCCAAAGTTTTGGGTTTAGTTTTTTGCACGCGCACAAACAAAGTTGTGCATGCTCATTCCATAGTTTTGTGCATGCCTAAGGAAATGTGTGAGGAATGAAAAAGAGTGCACTTCTAACCGAGTTTTGACAGTGCACAACATGCTTAAAATATTATTGAACGCACACCGATCCTAGTTTTGACGTGCACCCAAAATCAAGAAGACGCTCGCCCGAATCAAGGAAATAATCATAGGGAAATCCTCTCGGATTATTACTGCCAATAGCACAAGGGATCATGGAGTTGACATGAAAATTAATATTTTCGCGATTCCTAAAGGTTAGATGGAATGTAGGAATGTTCCATAAGCGTGTGAGGTAGTTTTTTCAGTCGAGTGAGTGGAGCAGAGTAGAAAGAGACAAAGCTCCCGAGCAGAGAAAGTTATAAAAGGAAGCAGTAATATCAGAAATGAGGCTAGCTAGATGTTGAAGACAATATATTCATTGACTCCTTAGTATTGAGCTCACTCTGAACCTGTTGTAATATTGTAATACTTTTGAATATACTTATGTGTCTATTGTATGACTGATTTTTGAGAAAAGGCACACTACGTAGTGTGTTGTAATTTTGATGATTTATATAGAGAAGATATGAAGTTCTATGGTTGTCATATGTATTTGTTCTGCATAATGTATGTCTCTATTGTGATAGAATGATTCTAGTAAAAAGATGTGACAATTCTGATCCATCATGTGCCTATCATGTATGAGTTGAATATGTGTGTGTAGTTTTTTACTTCTTAGTCCTAAAAGTTTGTCAGATATGATTCACATGGGTTCCAACCCCAATGAATCTTCATGTGTTTAGCCTTCATTTATGTCACAAGACCTTATGGTCTTTGTGATCCTCTCTGCTTCTTAGGCAAGACCTTCCTCGATCTTGGCCGAGGATCGATATGACAGTGCTTTGGGGTTTTTGTTGGAAAATTCTGGATGAATCCTGGGTCTAAAATCCTCAACGATAAGGATGTGCACAAGCCCTAGTGCCTAGGTGACAAATTCCACACCCCTTAGTTGTTGTAGAGTGTCGCAACCTTAAAGGAAGATGAAGCACATAGCAGTGGTGTGCTGATAAGAAGAGAAGATGGCGTGTGGAGCAATAATGTATTGTTCGGAGAGGAGGATAACATGCAAAGTGATAGTGTGCAGATAGGACTGGAAGAAAGAGCACATATTGGTGGTGCGCAATTAGGACAGGAAGCTAGAGTGCAACATGTTGGTGCACCGAAAGAAGAGGAAGATGGAGGCTACCCTAGTGTTGGGGGAGAGCAACTGACAATAGTAGATGTTCTTGTGTGGCTACAAGTAAACAAATCTCTGGGTTACCTCGTGAGAAGTTTTAGAAGAAGATGGACTTACCACCCCTTTGTACCACCCCCCTTGTGAATTTTTAATAAAGAAGAAAACACAACAGATAATGAAGATATTGGAGTAGAAGAGAGAGAAGAAAAAGATATAAGAAAAGAGACAAGTGAAGAAGAAGGTAAATTCAACAATACTTTACCTGAAGGAATAGTGGTGTGGGAAAATCAAATCAAATCCCTGGTAGTCAGAGAAGAGGAACTAGCTCGAGTTTGGAGATGGAAAATCATGATAGTATCTTGAGACTACTCATGTTCCATGGAGCGAGTAAGGATGATGCACACCAACACTGGTTTATATGTGAAGCAATATGGTATGTGAAGAGAATCGTAGGCAAAGTAGCCAAAATCATGTAGATGGAGACCACGTTCAGGGACAAAGCCTTGATGTGGTATATGAAGTATAAGGCTACTGTACCAATGGGACAGGAAAGTTCCTTGGTTGATATTAAACAAGATCTTCTTAGGGAGTTCCAGAAACCTAAGTCAGAATCACGTTGTATCACAGAGATAAAAGAGATCAAGTTGAAAGAAGGCGATACCATATGGGATTATGACCAACGGTTTAAAATTTTGGTGGATAGGCTGACGTTCCAAATCCAAGATGTGCAACATAGGGAATGGTTTATTATGGGGTTACTTCCCCATATCTGAGTTCCGATGACCCAACAAAAGGTGATGACTCAAGTTGAAGCGGTAGAAACTTCCATGCACCTAGAAGCTACGAGGAGAGGGTTGGAGACATTGACAGATTTGGCATAGGTCCATTCACAACTAGCCAACTTGATGATGCAACTGCAGGATATGGCTAAGAAAAAGGTTGTGAACGAGCATGTATGATGTGCCGCTCATAAGGGAATAAAACAGATGAATGCCCTATCCAACCAAGTTATGTGCAAATGGGTGCACCCAGTCCATTTTCATCTAGGAAGACAAAATGGTGTGAAATATGTAGATAGTGGGGCCATGTGCCACCCCACTACCCAACCTTGCAAAAGTATGAGACGATGACTCATACTTGATTATGAAAGTTCTGTAAATCTATTGGGCATGCTGTCAATGGCTATCACTCAGTTTAATTAATGCAAGATATTACTCGTGATGCATTACAGGTACATGAGGAATAGAAAGGCGGTGAGTGCGGTGGCATGGAAAGGTGGATACCAAGGAGGTCCCCGAGGTGGATATGGGTGAGTTTGTGACCGAGGATATGGAGAAGGGGGAGGTAGACCCCCCAAATGTTTTATTTTGCGATGAGATTGGTCATGTCTAATGATTTTGCAGCAAACCACATGTACTCTGTGCATATTTTTATAGTCCCGAGAATGTCACCGAAGACTTTCATGACTTACTGAAGAAGTAGGAGGAAAAGAAGACCAACAATAACATGGTGTATGCAGAGCCACACAAGAATAAGAAGAAGAATGTGGAGGCTTATGTTGAGGTAGTAACCTGAGGAGGGGCAAAGACATGAGCATACTTCAAGCATGGTGAAGGCTTAGTTCAAAATCTCAACGAAAATATAGGAAGGCACCCCATCCCCCTCCAAAGTTTGATGTTTCCTAGCAAAATCAATTTTTGCACGATGTGTAGAGAGCACTGGAAGAAGAAAGAACACACGGGGAGCTGTAGCACACGACTTAGAGGTCACTCGACGAGGCTCAGATTCAAGAATAAGTGTAGAGGGAGACACAATGGTTGTTAGAAGAAGCTTGGATCCATGTAAAAGTACAATGCGTGATGCAGAGGTTGATGGAAGAAGCTCATACATGTGAGGAATTGCAGTGCATGACACAAAGATTGTTAGAGGAGGATCGTGTGCATCAAGAAGTCCAATGTGCGACACAAAGGTCAATAGAAGTGGCTCACAGATAGACTGAGATGTGATGTGTTGAGTAGAAGGAATATGAAGAACAACACCAGGAGGAATTGCAAGGTGCATCCCGCACAAAATTCTTACATGGATTGGATTGCAAGGAATAATATGAAGACCAAGTAAGTTATTTCTTGCGTTGTTATTTGCAACTGTTGGATGATCCAAAAGAAGCAAGTAAGTTGACTCAAATGTTAGCTACTTGCATTAAAGGAAAAGGAGTAGAGGCTACCATATTCACTAAGCTTCCAGAAAGAGATGTATGTCAGGTCAACAAGCAAAAGCACATTGGCCGAGAATTAAAGATGACAATAGAGCTTGGTGGCTATGACATGGATGGAGTCATGTTGGATTTGGATTTCGACGTGAATATTTTGTGGAAGAAATATTTGGAGGTGATGGGTAAACCAAAGTTGGTCTGGTGACCCATCTAGCTCCGCTTGGCCAATCAATACAAGATCTACCCAATAGGCCATCTGGAGTAGGTGGAAGTACACATAGAAGGTGTAAAAAAAAAGGCTGACTTTGAGGTCATAGAGATTTTGGATGAATTTGATCCATACCCATCATTGTCGGGTATTGATTGATCCTTTTGTAATAATACGGTGTTAAACTTGAAGAAGAGACAAATGTCCTTTGATACAGACACCTTCCATGTGGTCTCACCCCTAGATCCATATGAAGGTGACCAATATAATGAGCCCGTGGATGAGGATGTGCGGAGCTCAATTATTGAAATTTTTTATAATATATCAAGATGCAGGGATGACTATATAAACCCCATCACAGATGGAGAGTTAAGTTGGAGAAGTGTCAAGTCTTATGACATGGATTCTGAGGATGTTATGGATCGATGGAAAACCAAGCTCTATGAAGTATCAACAAGGAGGTGTGCGCATATATCTGCAGAGGCGTGCGGGGAAGAATTTGGATCATATCGATACAATGGTTAGGAACATGTGGACACACTTATTGCATGGATCCAACACATTCCCAAGAATCAGAGGGCTCATGCACTTGACACAATATTCTTAGGAATTCATGCATGCTAGTGGGATGCACATTGAGAACTGTCTCGAGAATGGACAACTAACGAGGCATCTATGGGGGAAAGGATCATGCCCGATATATACATTCATCAAGATATGTGTTTGTACGAATGGCAATGAATAGCCACAAATCCACATCAGATATGCCACATATACTTGCTCAAGCCAAAAATGAGGAGTCAAAGGAAGGATTATCTCCCATAAACTAGGGTTTCAATCACACCTCACAAGAAATTGAATGCGTTGGGGAAGGATTTTTCTACAATATCCCTGCTAAATAAAGAATCTTCAACTCATCCTAGCACCACTAACCCCATTGAGAAAACAAACGAATTCTACAAGAATTACATAATCAATGATACTCGATAAATAAAACAGATAGGATGGATATGAGAAAAGAGACGTTGTGGCCGCCTACCTGGGGTCGCTACACTTCTATAGTTGATCGACACCCATAAAGGGAGGCGCATGAAACATGCCTGCCCTGCCCCTACGAATCACATGTGTGCATGTACGAAGATGTCCCTATCACACTTTGGGCCCCGTGGTCCCAGACTTATCACACATCAATATGATGACATTTTATTTATGGAGTACCTGCACAACATATCGTCCACGAGGATGCCAACAATAGATTCTATGGCCTTCCCAAATCACCCATACATGTGGAGGTTAACTTGGTCATTAGTACCATTTACTATCTAAGGAGTGACTGGCTTAAAATATCACAAATGATGACGGTAAAAACTCAAGCAACCTCAAATCAGTTAAAAAGATGATGCAATTTCCAGAATATGGTACAAGTAAATAGATCAGATGTCGGTGGTGGTTACTTCCGACACAAATCCTAGTTGTCCCGCAATACTCACTTGGTAGCTTTCCACTTCAATTAATACTAGCCAGATCTGTATGGATTGTCCTCCATCTATAAGAATTCCCCTAATGTTAGTTGAATGGGCACAATAGCGGCATAGTGAAAAATAACTATCCACCTCTTTCCTTAAGCACAAATTTTCTAGACACACAATACAGTAATTTCCATGGCCTCGTCAAGCATACCACATGGCTAGAATAGATCTAGGGTTGCCTCCGACTGAAAACCCGAAGAACCAACATTACCTTGGCATGAGACATTCACTTGTTCTCTAACATGAAGGGTACATTATGTCAAATTCATCGATTACGATGTTCACGACCTCGAGTAGTTCCCCACCTTGGCCTTCCACCATTATTCCTGCACTGTTCGTAGCATAGAAAAATATCCATTAACACTCACACAAGAGTGGGCACATCCCCTCCGATAAGTGGACATCCTACCCCTAATGGATTTTCGACACCCTGTGCGTCCGCCTGTTACTCACATGAATACATGGCGAGTGCTTCTAGCTAGGGGGGAAGTATCTCGTCAATGAAGCTACAATATGTCGTGTGACGGGCCTACCCATGCAGGGTGAGGAGTTAGAGAAATCATAACTGCTAAGGATGATTCCCAACAAGAAATATACGACACATACAATAATTGTCATGGTCGGTGTGGAATACTTATTTCATACATCAATGCCTAACGAGTTCGCTTTGCTACTCATCTCATAGCATACAAAATCTTACGCAATTGTACCAAGGAAGAGTTCCCATTCGGGGTCGTCATTGCAGCTGAACGGTGCTTCATTGGGATTCAAATGGCATGGGATCAATATATCTTGAATGGATTCATTGATGACTACCTATATTCCCATCATTCCAAGAAAGATTTTCATTACAGTTGGATTTTATTGCTACTTGCTATGGTTCTCTAACAACCTCCCCGAGGGTTTGAACAGACTACCAGAAGCTGGTATGCCTTTGAAGCTCCCGATTTCTTATGACTGCATGAGAGCAAGGATCCTCACACCCAAAATTCTCACAACGACCTATTCCAGGAATGCTACCAACAACTCATCCAAGAAACCATGTCGCAAGAACGCATTCCACGCACCCTCATGGATAGGTATGATGGTTACTTTCTATTTGAATGTACTTTACGTATGATGGTTACTTTCTATTTGAATGTACTTTACATAATGTGTGCATTTATCCCAGTGATGACTAGGGCACTATAATGACACTCCTTCCTTTCTGTATTACTAAGGACGAGATATAGCAAGGCATGCTCGAATGCCCCCCACATATTCAACCACTTCCAGCTGAGGACAATATAATGCTAGAGACACACACTAAGTGGAATCAGTACCAAAAGAAGTATGGAGCGATGCGACATCAGACTCAACGCATGACCTCCCACGATGGGTGTTCCCATACTGATGTAGCCCTCAATTTCCCTCGGGGTCCCCCGCCTGCACAACCACAAGTTCAATAGATCCCAGTGGGGGCCAAGCGATAGTGGATCGAATCCTCCATCCGCAATTACAATCCCTCCACTCAGCCAGGGCTTTCCCAATTGACACCGGGAGTTGCAACATTAATAAATGCTTTAAAATTCCAATTCTTGCTGCAACAACAACTGCATTCAGAGGCTATGCGCAATGTCAACCATCTTTGTCGATAGTTAGGGGGCACAACACCAATACTAGACAATACTCCATGGTTGTTGGCTTTCGACATGAATTCCAGTGCCTCCACTCGACTCCTTTGAGTGGACCCCCCACATCACTTACTATCGATGCAACCATGGTGGTATTCCATTGGCACTCATCCCCACTCCTCTCTTACAATATTGTCCTGCCACCCTACTCTTTGAATTGGGAGAGCGTAACAATCGTCTTGGACAAGCCCATGCATAATTACAACTTCAACATTAAGTTGACATCACCATGAACATTCAGACACGTGAGCAATACCAAAAAGAAATTTAGGAGCATCAAGTATTAAAAAGGTGGTATGAAACTGAAAGGCCAACACAGATAGCTGCTCAGACCCATTATGCCAAGATTTGTACAATGTTCATTGACCTAGTTGGGGACGTAGATACATTATATGCCATGATTTCTACAACTTCTTCTCATGGCTGCGACATTCCTCTGGGATTTAAGCTCTTAGCAGTAAAGGCTCGCTTGCAACACCTTGAATTGCAACTCGCCGCATTTTGTCAACCAACGCTTCCCACCAATCCTCTCGCCTCACAACTCTCGACATTGATTAAGTCGGCCTATGTGGCTCTCCACGTTGGTCAACGTTGGGTGGAAGATTTCTCCAAACTAGTTGACTAAGGATCGACCCTATGGAATCACCTCCAAACCCTTTAATAAGTATATACAATTGCATAATGGGTTCGCGCAACCAAAATTGAGGTCACACAATAGAAACAAGACCTAACTTCGTTGCCTCCCAGGGAGCGCATCACTAATATGCAATCTATCACAACAAGAACAAAGTTGATCACTACATCATGGGCCAAGAAGCAGAAAATGTTTGATATGATCTTTGTCGTGGATGATAAGGCTTTGACCTTGTTCATAGAGCTCTCCGATGTGCTAGTTTTCGCTGATCCTCTCATCGAGAAACTCCACAACACAGACCTCACAAACCCTCAAGTCATAGCTGCCGACGTAGATGCGACAATACAACTTACACAAACACCCCAGGACCATTTTACTGAGTTGGAATGTCAATTTCATGAGTTTGTGTAAGAACTCAAAAGCATTGTGTCGTCCGTTGTAGGAGTTCTTCCCTAAAGCATTTGGCTTGAGGATGGGCCAAATAATAGTGGTGGCAACCTATTTTTAGCCAATGTTTTGGGTTCATATTTTTGCACGTGCACAAATGAACTTGTGTGCAATCATTCCATAATTTTGTTTTTTGTGCGATCATTCAACAGTGCGCAATAGGCCTAAAAGATTATTGAATGCGTGACAATCCTAGTTTTGATGCGCACCCAAAATCAAGAAGACTCTCACCAGAATCAAGAAAAGAATCATCTGGGAAATACTCTCAAATGATTACTGCTAGCAACACAAGGGATCATGGAGTTGACAAAAGATGAGCTTGCAGGGAAATTGAGATTGCCCTAATTCCTAAAGGTTATGTGGACTGTAGGAAGGTGCCAGAAGCATGTGAGGAAATTTTTTCATTCGAGTGAGTGGTGTAGAGCAGAAAGAGACAACACTCTCGAGCAGAGAAAGCTACAAAAGGAAAAAGTAATATCATAAATGAGGCTATCTATATGTTGAGGGTAATATATTCATCGAGTCCTTAGTATTGAGCTCTCTCAGATTGTGTTGTAATATTGTACTGCTTTTGAATAAACTTATGTGTCTGTTATATGTCTGAGTTTTGAGAAAATGTGCATTGCGCAATTTGTTGTAATTCTGAGGATTTATATAGAGAAGACATGGAGTTCTATGGATATCATATGTATCTGTTCTGCGTAATGTATACCTCAGTTGTGATGGACTGATTCTTGTAATAAATATGTGACAATTCTGATCCATTTTATGCTTATCATGTATGAGTTTAATATGTGTGTGTATTTTTTTTACTTCTTATTCCTAATAGTTTGTCAGATATGTCGCATGGGTGCCAACGTCGATGAATCTTAGTTTATGTAACCTTCATCCCTATCACAATACCTTATGGTCTCTATGATCCTCTCTGTATATTCGGTGAGACCTTCCTCGACCTTGGTCAAGGATTGATATGTCGGTGCTCCGGGTTTTTTGTTGGAAAAATATGGATGAAACCTGGGTCTAAACTCCCCAATGTTAATAAGGATGTGCGCAAGCATGGATAAAAACACCTAGCAACCATCTCAGAAAGGTCTACCAAAATGGCTCACAAAAACACTTGAGAATGTTCATCCTGATGATGTCGAAAAGACAGGAACTAGAATGTCCTTAAGACAAGATGGATGTAATGTAGATAATTCAAAGTCAGGTGATGTAGATGACATGGATAGTTCATATGATTATGAGTGGAGTTTATCTACTAACCTTGAATTGAATTCCTTTAAATAAGCCACTTCTCATGATGAATGGAAAGAAGCCATGCAAAAGGAATATGATGCTCTCATCAAGAATGGGACATAAAGTTGGTGGAGCCTCCATTTTGAACCAAGCCAATAGGTTGCAAGTGGGTATTTAAGAACAAGTACAGATGAGATGGCTCACTTGAAAAGCTCCAAGCAAGGCTTGTGGAAAAAGGATTTGTGCAAAAATAAGGTGTTTATTATGAGGATACTTTCCCCCCACAACAAAATAGGCTACCATCCAAACTCTATTTTCCATGGTAGCACATAATGAATGGAAATATCATCAGATGGATGTGAAGAATGATTTCTTGAATGTAGACATGAAAGATAATGTTTTCATGTCTCAACCAGAAGTTTTTGTTACCAAGGGACAAGAACATAAGGCATGCAAGCTTATCAAATCCTTATATGTCTTGAAACAAACACCAGGAGAATGGTATGAAAAGTTAACTGAGCATCTTCTGAAATTGAATTTCAAGCATT